>APFE030211303.1:3581-75702 GCA_000404065.3 Pinus taeda
TTGGGCGAACCTACTATGGTTTTTGGTCCATGGTTTTGGACGCGATGTTTTTCGGTCCATGGTATTGGATGCTTCGGCATGTATAAATATGTATTGTAACATTGAAAGGAATATAATGAAAAATCAAGCTGGTAGTCTCGATTTTGAGATCTAGTGGGAAATCTCTGTGTATATGTGTTTTATGTGTTACGCTCTCGCATTTTTATTTTTCTTGTGATTTAGAATTCGTATGCAGGTAATTTCTGTATGGAGTTAAAACCTACATATTGGAGGCTGAAGATTTTCTAGTAGTTCCAAATTTCCTGTAGACTATCCAAAGACTATTTTATTTTTAATATATTGTCTAAGATTTTATTCTAGAAATATTGTAACTATTTAGCAAAAGTTTATTCTATATATTCCATCATTTGTAATAAACAACAGTTGGATTTTGATGCCAAAACCTCGTCACTTTGTAAAACTTTTATTAAAGAATTACTCATTGAAGTATTCTAGCTCCAGTTCATGACATAATTTGTTTTCGTGTATGTTTTTTCAGTGCTTTCATACCTTATTTATGCACATGTTCATGGTAACATAGGACATATGGGTAAGAGTAGATTGAGTGTCAATCTCTTTGAATGCCCCTTGCAAATTTATAATCATTTAAAGAGATTAATTAACTAAACTGTTTGTCTTGGTTAATTCCTCTACATCTTTTAATTGTTGCCTTATGTCATCTCTTGAATGTGTTCTGTTTGGTTGTAGAAATATTCTACACGCATCCACTATATTTGGTTGATTAAGTATTCAATATGACTACGTAATTATCATGTATTCTCTTCTATTATTCTAAAAATCATGTTATTCTGTCAAACTGGATGCTGACACTTTCACTAAGGACTCTGAAAGAGAGGGTTTTATTTATGAACAAATATTGGACAATCATCAACAATCACCCACAATAAATCATAGATGTAGCCATTGTGCTTCAAACGTTGTTGTCCAGTGATAGTGGATAGTGTTAGAAAAAACCTCGTAACACTTGAGGGAGCCCCCTCTGGTTCAAGTGCCACCTTGAACCTAAAAGCTCGTCGAGTTGGTTTCTTTGCATAGTTTTGCAGCTAATAAATGCCTTCGAGAAACAAGTACAACACATATGACCACAATGCATATAATAACAAGTTACTACCATGCATGACTAACTGACGCACATTCAAATGACCACATTGATTGACTAGCACCAATCATACATGTAACCTCAACAACAATAGAATGAAAGAGATCTACATAACCATAATGTTTATAACAACCATTAACCAACATACATGTATGCCCAACATACCAACTTGCACGACAATCTTCTCTTACCCCAAGGTCTAGTGCAACAACCTCGCCTGACGATCTGCACTCCTGCTCTATCTCATCCAACATATGAACACCATAACATACTAACAACATCATGATGACATAAACTGCAACAATGACTATCACAAAGCATGCATACCAATCACATGAACAACTAACATGCATGCATGACATACACATTCTGTCTATCCAGTCCAAGTTTTGAACCATGCTCTGATACCACTCTGTAACACCCTCCTCCCACATTTACCCAAGCTAACTAGTCCACCGGGGTAGCAATGTGACGAAGAGTTACTATGATGTGATTCAACTTCCAAAGTATATTTAAGGAAATGGAATCGACAAACCAAAACCAAATTGGCCTTCCTCAGGAGCTATAAGACCCCAATGAGCTAAACAACCACTCAAGGGGCCCAATCCCTCAGGTAACTCTCTTTTTAACTGAACTAAACCCCCAGTCACTACCATGACAAGCCCTCCATGTGGCTGTAACCCTCCAGTCACTCCCACAACAAGGCCTCCATGCGACTACAAATCTTTTCACTCAGTGTTGTGCTAGCGATTGCAAGATTTAATCCACTTTTCGGCTTGATCTCCAGACCATTGCTGATAACTTCACAAAACTCTTAGGAATGATAAATGACATAGGGACAAATGCTTCCATACAAAACTTAGACAAGAACTCGACCTAACTACACCTATCCACGATAAGCATCCTATCAAACATATCATGAACATGTAATGTACATGTCATAATTACATATTTGATCACAGGGGTCTCATATCTATCTAAGAATCATCAATAAGGTTATACATCCTCTCACAATAGCTGCATTATCATCTATTAGGTCATCCATTTATTAAAATGTCATTTACTAATAAAAAAATGATGAGAGCCATGGCTAAGATCTATCATAAAACCATGTTTATAGCCAACAACAATGCAAACCTTGAAACATGAACTATATCAAGTAACCATTTTTTTGAGGTAGAAAAAAAATCATCTGATTTTGAAAAGTGCTGATTGAGAATACTCCTTTCTTAAACATATTTTTGACACTTTAAATTTCCTTACGTATCAAGTATGAACATTTTTTTTTAAATGTTATTGATTTTCATGTTGATTTTGAAAAGTGTTGATGAGACATCAACCCATTTTTTTAGAGACTTATTTTTGACACTTTAAATTTTCTATTGTATTAATTGTGAATTTTTTTATTAAAATTTTGATAATTTTCTTGTGGATTTTGAAAAGCATCAACATTTTGCAAGGCATATTTCGTAGAAAATTTGATGGTAGGTTAACTCGATAATGCAATATAAATCAAAGCAGAATACTATAACCTACTTCTACTATCAATTTGTGGAATCTTAAAGATCGAGTTAAACGATATAACCAGAAGAAGAAGAAGAAATCAATTGCACAATACACATGAAATTACTTTGGGGAAAGCCCCAACTAAAAACTCCACTATCTATATTATCAGACAAGGCGGAAATACATAGAAATTATACAAAGCCTTAGCTCTCACAGCTATCCAGCTCTCAGTACAATCCTCACAGATGCTCACATGAAATCAAAGCTTCTCTCAAGCATTCTTGTCTTCCCTCCAAGCTCCTATTTCCTTTTGTTGTTCCTCTGGGATGATTCTCCTTCAACCAAGTGGAACACTATGATCTCACACACTGTCAGAACTGCGCAATCCTCAAGGAATGATTCCTTACTGCATGCATGAGTTTTCTTTATAAGAAAACACATGCAACTGATAGTACACTGTCCTTGACTTTAATCTCAACTGGGTCTTTCTCATAATAGACATGTGTGAGTTTCTGATGAGGGAATCTTCAGTTAACTAGAGTACACTAGTTGAGTGCATGCATGCATCAACTGACTGTTAACTCTCTATTAGTTCCTCAAATAGTTTGGAACTAATTTAACTAGACTTAACTCAGATAAACTGAGTTAACTAATTACAACTCAAATATAACTCAATCTTATCTCCTTAGTTTAAGGGATAACTCTTGCATGACTTCAGAAAGACTTCTAACTTGAATTTCTCCAAATAATTAAGTCAAAATAACTTAATTAATTATTTCCAAGTAGTTGTTAAGACTAAATTCAATTTTAATTCAAGGACAAATTAAATTGGAATATTCTTGTTGCCAAATTTCAACACTCCCTCTCAACAAGAAAGGGATTATCTGCCACCCCGATCCTGTCTCTATGGAACTCGAATTTACACTTTGACAATGTCTTTGTCAAAATGTCAGCATCTTTCTCCTTTGTCGAAATATATTGTAGCAACATAATCCTCCCATCATCAACAACTTGTTTTACCTTGTAAATCCAAGGAGAACTCACAATTGACTTGTTCTCCAGTCTCGAAACCACATCCCAAACACTGTTATGAACTATGGAGTCATACTCCTCCACCATAGCATCAACCCAAATCGGCTGCTGCATTGCTTCCTCAAAGGAAGATGGCTCGGTCTCAACACATTCCCTAGCAAGGGCCATGTATCCAGTGTACCACTTAGGTGACCTCCTCTGTCTCCGCTGAGAAGATGGTGCTCCCACATTCTCTCTCTCATCCTCCAACAATTTGTCAGCTTCTCTTGTGCACTTCCGTCCATCTCTGGAAGACTCTACTTGAGTGGATGTCTCCACTCCTGGAGCCTCTACATGCGGCTGCTCCGCATTAGTATGAGGTTCTTCCTCCTTAAGAACCAACAGTTCCTCCATAGCCTATAGTTGGAGCTCCCTCTCAAGGGAAACTCACATGGCCTTATGCTCATCAAACTTGAGATCTCTACGAGCCACTGTCCTCTGACTGGTAGGCAAGTACACCCGATAGTTATGAGGTGTATCAGTGTACCCCACAAGTATCCCCAACTCTACTTTCGTCTCAAGCTTCTTTCGTGCATCCTTTGTCACATTGCAATATATCGATCAGCCAAAGATTCTGAAGTGACCCACATCTGGTCTCTTACCGAAGAAAGCTTCATTTGGTGTCTTCATCCCAAGTATGTGATGCGGGCTTCTATTATGCAAATAGACCAATGTGTTGCATGCCTCAGCCTACAAATGCCTTGGTCATGCAGTATTACCCGTGCTGCCCCTACAATAGCTATGTTCTTCCTCTTGGCCACCCCATTTTGCTGTGGGTTATGAGGTGCCGTCAACTCCCGTTTAATTCCTTCCCCTACATAGAAGTCCTTAAAATATTGAGAGACATATTCTCCACCATTATTTCTTCTCAGGTCCTTGATCTTCTTCCTTGACTCTTTCTCGACAAAATCTTTGAACTCACATAACTTTGTGAAAGTTTGGTCCTTCTTCTGCATGAAATAAATCCAGCATTTACGAGAATAGTCACCAATGAAAATCACATAATACCTTTGCTTCACTATGGATTCCATCGAGAATGGTCCACACACATCAATATGAACTCGCTCTACGATAGCCTCTACTCAATTGCCTTGATCATGAAAGGAAGACTCAGTGTACTTTCCCAAGGTACAACCTTTGCATGTGTCAACTTGCTCAAGTTTACCTTTGGGAAGTCTTGTAGATATCTACTGCATTATCTTCAAAGGCCCATGATGTAAATGGCCCAACCGCCTGTGCCACAACTCGCCAATGTCTTGGATTTGCACCAATTCTGCTTTCATACTCAATGCTGCACAATCATCTACCTTTAGTTTATAGAGATTCTTCCCTCAAATCCCTATCCTCTTGGTCTGACCCATCGCTATGTGTCTTAGGAATGCGTTTCCTTTACTGAAGACAACATTGTAGCCTTTGCCCTCCAACATCGCGACCGATACCAAGTTCTTCTTCAGTCCAAGCACATACATCACATCTGTCAAGGTGATAGGAGGTTCATGCTCTATCTAAAAAGCAACCGTGCCCACTCTTGAAACACTATACCTTCCGTCATCACCCATCTCTATGTGCATCTTGAGGTCTTTCTCCTCCAAGGCACTGAATAAATTTTTATCATCGGCCATGTGGAATGAGGCTCCATTGTCAAGATACTAGACACAAACCATAATCAATGACACCATGCATGCGATGAGGGTAAAGTCATTTTGAAACTGAGAGGCTAGTGCTCTAATTATCTCGAACTCCCTCAAGGATGATTCATTTCGCCTTCATCACAGACTTCTTCCACTCAGCCAACTCTTTTGCATTAGTTGAAGCTGGCTTTGGGATTTCTTGATCAATGAAATCCTTCAAGCCATTGTCTTCTAATCCAACCTCCATTCTATCTTTCCATGCTATATAATTCGAGCTACCTTCCAAGGCATACTCGAGTCTTAAGTCATAGAACGCCATTGGCCAACCTTGAAGTATGATATGAATTCGATTTGCACCTACAACCTTGAACTTAAAAATTTGAATTCTCTTCTCAGTATACTATTCACAGCTCCGATACCATGTAGAAAATTTCTACAAATCCAACTCTGATACCATGTAGAAAATCTGATGGTAGGTTAACCCGATAATGCAATATAAATCAAAGTAGAATACGATAACCTACTTCTACTATCAATTTGCAGAAGCCTAAAGATCGAGCTGAACAATATAACCAGAAGAAGAAGAAATAAATCGCACAATACACATGAAAATACTTTGGGGAAAGCCTCAACTAAAAACCCCACTATCTGTATATCATACAAGGTGGAAATACATAGGAATTATACAAGGCCTTAGCTCTCACAGCTAGCCAACTCTCAGTACAATTCTCACAGATGCTCACAAGCAATCAAAGCTTCTCTCAAGCCTTCCTCTCTGCCCTCCAAGCTCCTATTTCCTTGCGCTATTCCTCTGGGATGATTCTCTTTCAACCAAGTGGAACGCTCTAATCTCACACACTGTCAGAACTGTGCAATCCTAAACCCTTACTGCATGCATGAGTTTTCTTGATAAGAAAACACATGCAAATGATAGTACACTGTCCTTGACTTTGATCTCAACTGGATCTTTCTCAGAATAGACATGCATGAGCTTTTGATGAGGGAATCTTCAGTTAACTGGAGTACACTAGTTGAGTGCATGCATGCATCAACTGACTATTAACTCTCTATTAGTTCTTCAAACAGTTTGGAACTAATTACAACTCAAATATAACTCAATCTTATCTCCTTAATTTAAGGGATAACTCTTGCATGACTTCAGAAAGACTTCTAACTCAAATTTCTCCAACTAGTTAAGTCAAAATAACTTAATTAATTATTTCCAAGTAGCTGTTAAGACTAAATTCGATTTTAATTCACAATTTAATTCAAGGACAAATTAAATTGGAATATTCTTGTTGTTACATTTCAACACAATTTTAACACTTCAAATTTTCTTGTCCTAAGTATATAAATGTTTTTAAATGTTGATTATTTAACCATTTTTCAAGTTGTCTAATTCGTGGACAAAAAAAATAAAATAATTAAAACATTAAGAAAAAAAAAGTTAAATAAAACAACTCGAAAATTAAAAAAAAAAATAATAATAAGTAAATAAAATATATATTAAAACAAAACAAAATTAAAAAAACATGGCAAAAAAAAACATAAAATAATATATAAAAAAAGAGATTAAAAAAAAAAAAAAAAACCCAAATTAATTTATAAATAATAAAACTAAAAAAATAAATACTTAAGAAATAAAAATAAAATACAAGAAAATGTTTCAAAAAATAGATAATTTAAGACAAAAATAAAATAAAATTTAAATAAAGATATTAGATATTTGAAATAAAAAAGCATTAAAAAATAATAAAACTTAAAAAAAATTAAAATAAAACATTCATTTTTTTTAACAAAAATCATTTAAAAATAAAAACTAAATGAAAAATGAAAAAAAAAAAAATCCCATGGCCCAACGAGCGAGGGGTGGGGGCCGATTCTTGAAATCAACCTTCACCCCTTGGGCACGATTCTTTATTGCTTAATTTTTTTTTTTTTTTTACATATTTATGTTTTTTTTTTTTTTGATATTTTTTATATATTTGATTTTTTTTTGTCATTTTAATTAGTTTTATGTTTTTTCTTTTCAAATATATATTTTTATTTACTTATTATTTTTTTTTAACTTTTTTTTTTTGTTTGTAATTTGTAAATTTTTATTTTCATTTTTCTTTTGAAATTTTAAGGTTTTTCGGAGTCATGATAAAATATTTTATGCCGTTATTTCAAAATGTTAATACACTATTTCAACATCATCACTTTTTTTCAGGGTGTTTTTTGCACAAAAAAAATTGGTTTTCACTGTTATTTTTAAAACATGTTCAAAATTTACCCCAAAAAGAGAAAAAGAAAAAGAAAACATTATTCGAACATCAACACTTTTCGTTTTTGGGTTGTTTTTTCATGTTTTTTTGGGGTTTTTTGCTAGAGTTCTCGTTTTGAGTTTACAGTTCTCGTTTCAAAGTTTGCATTGTTCAACGTATAACCAGAATAATACCAATGATAGAACAACTATTAAAGCCACATAATAACAAGTACATTTACTCATGAAATTCAAGGAAAATGAGCTCTTATTAACATATGCAAAAGCCAACCAAGTCAGGGACTTCCACATACCACCCGACCATAGATTCCGCTAAACCAAATATTTCTTTCAACTAATCACCTCCATGCCATATTCCAAGCATGAATGTGACTCACAAAAAAACTGACCATGCTTCTTAGGCTTTACCTCATATCCCACTAAAACCGGTCAAGGATTTCTAGGCACAAAGCAAGCACCTATACAACCAATCTTTAATGTATATCTCACCATATGCCAGTCAAGGATTCCTAGGCCCAAACAAGAAACATACACTACGTCTAGGATTTATGGCAATCCCACCATTACCGTTCTAGGGATTATTAGGCCCTATAGAAGCATGGATGGCTCTGGATCTCTCCACCTAAACCATGGGGAATTTGTCCGTCTCCACCCTTAAGCTTTACCATATGTCCTGCCATTTACACGTCAAGGATTCCTATGCCCAACGAGGGTATACACAACTAGGATTTACCTCATTCCCACCTTTACCAGTCTAGGGATTTTGGGTGATTTAAAATCAGCTCTTTTTTCAGAAATTTTGGGTGACAGCGGGAGAGTAGTAGCGCAGATCTGAAATTCCAATGTCTGAATTAGGATTTCTATCACATGGGAAGATGCAGAATGATGGTTCCATTTCTGAAAATAGGTTATAATAGAGATTCTGAGCAATATTGACTAAACTGTGACAATTTCAAATTTTCGCCAATTTTTTTGTGATGGATCAGAAATTGAAGGATTGTATAAATTTGATGGCTCTCATCCAGCCAAATGGCTAGCACAAATGGAGAAATATTTCAAATTGGATTACGCCTATGATGATGATACTCAGCTTGGGCTGGGGAGAATATACTTGGACAATGAAAGGCGGCAATGGGGGCAAGAGCATCAACGTGGCTATGGAAGGTTCTTGACTTGGAACGCCTTCAAAAAAGCTCTTATGGACCACTTTGACCGTAAAATTCTTGTGGATAAGCTCACACAGACAGACACACAGCCTATAGATCTGATATGAAAATATAAGATAATGCAAATAACCCAAGAAATAATATGAAATGATTCTTTATTGATATCAAACCCTTAAGGTAGGGCAACACCGTACATTCACTCCTTAAGGAAGGAGAATACTCCACAAGCCATATGCCTGTTCATACAAGAATACTTCTCTTCATCTCTCCATGTGGATTCTCTAGCCTCTATATAGGCCTCATACATACAATACCATGCATCATTACCATGGTTTCCTCATACCATCAACTAATACCATGGGCCCCCTTACATTATTATTAACTACTTGTGGTCCCTTACATGACATGGGTTAACCACCTTATTTATTACTATGGCCCATCCCATTATTACATTATTACCTTGGGTACCTCCCTTGGTACCCCATATTATCCCCCCTAGGTATATAACAGATTCTTAGGCCTTGTGATTTTTCCTGAGACCACCTCACTCAATTTCGAAACCATCCAAAAATGTAGCTCAACTAAGTAAAAGAACCCCATCACACCATGGTTGTCCAAAAATGGAAAGGAAAGGCTGAAAACCACTATAACACTTGGAAGAACCCATGCCAATGACAACAAGAGAACCAAATACAAACATGGATATACCATGCATGCCAAAACTAGCAAGGAAATCATACATGCAGCTTGATACCTACAAGTATTCCTACTATAGCCACTTGATCCAACTCTTCTTGCTTGACCTTTGCTTTCCTTTACCTTCCTTTGCTTTCCTTTCTCTAATGCTATAGTGATCAAGAAATGCTCTTAGTGTGTGAAAGAGAGAATGGAGACAGAGCTCCACCAAAAAAATGTCAAAATGCCATGAACTGATCCTCAAAAGCCTTTTTATTATTAGGGCCTCTATTTTCTTCATTTTCCTTCATTTTCCCTTCAATTTCCTCCTCACATGCAACCTGTGACCTTTCACTTTCCTTTTCTCTCAATTTCCTTTATTTTCAGAAATAAATGCCAATTAATGCCTCTTTGCCTTTTCAAATTCCTTTGCCATTGCCTTTTCCAATTTCCCCTTAACCATAATAAACCAAATGAGTACTTGCTAGGATGTTTTGCCCAACATTAAGCTTGGAATGTGTCCCATGAGCTTGGTCCTATTTTGCCTTTATTAAATTTATTACATGGACCCGAGGCGGTTACACTTAGGTGTGGGTTGGATGAGCTCTCAATTCAGCTCAAGGAATGCTTTCTTGTAAGCATTCAACAAGAGGGTAGGTTTGATTTCCTCTTCTTGCTGGTAGTCAATTAAAGACATCACAAGCCAACAAGGAGGGTGAGGGGGTAACTGGACCCAATAGAACAAGTCAAAACCACCAACATAAACATAAAAGGGTTTGATTTCGGACTCTAACTTGGTGGTCTCCCTTACATGTTGGTGAGGTCATTTTTGGCCATCAACACACTAGAACCATATGACATACATATTTCACAATGAGTTATGTTATGAAAAATGTGTTGTTCTATTTAGAGCAAGCCAAATGGATTTTTTGGCCGTGAGACTTGATAAGTCTCGAGATTCTTCACGTGTGAGGAAGCTTTGCCAATGAATGGACCACCAAAGGGATTGGGGAAGTAGAGAAATGGATGCTTGAACTTGTAACGTGTGTGACTACAAGGAATTTGAGGCTTGGATGAATTGGTTTTCAAAGGTTCATGTAAATAATCATTAGGATGATGAATGCATTGGGTGTGTCCAACAAAAAAATGAGCTAAATGTTTTCCCTGTGGAAACCTTACGAAGCAATAGACAACCATGAATGAATGTGTTAGAATGTGAGGACGTCTAAAGGTAACTAAACTATGAAAAATGAATGAAATTTCTCAAAGTGAAAACGAAATACATGGAAATTTTTTCTGATATGAAAGTGGCATATCCCTTATTCTACGTACAATGGTTCTACATATAGTAGAACATTGAGGACAATATAACTTTAAGGGGGAGGGGATTGTGATACTGCCTTTTTTTATTTTTCTAAATTTATATAAGTGTTTGGGTGACAAAATTTATGTTATGAGTTGACACTTTATTATGAGATGTAACATTTTAATTTTATTAATAAAAATGCTACAATTAAGAAATGGGACAACCAACGGATTATTATGCCTTGGGGAGGTGGAAAACTTGACTTACTAGGAAAGATATAACTTGGGTGAATATTTCTATTTGATGTGATGGTTATTATTTCCAAGAATTTGAAAGGTTGGGAAGAGGAAGGATAAAGGTGTGTTTATAAAAATGAAAGAGAAAATCCCTTGAGTAACAATTTTCCTCTTGCATTTTTTTTCTATGCATTTCTCTATTATTCTTCTCATACACTCAATTTTTTCCCTCACTTACTCGGAAATTTGAGTTGGCATGATAATTGGTGACAATTTGTGTAACATGAATTGAATGTGTTGTAGTTCTTTTTCCTTGGACTAGATGGCTCTAAGGACTGGGAGTTGTACCATTTGTGTGTGGCATATATAGCATTCAAGAAGGGAGGGCTAAGGGAATATAGAGATCAAATAAGGACTCCCTTGTGTTATGTAGGCCTGCATTGTCAGTTGTGAATGTTTATGGGCTTGGTCAAGGAATGGAAAGGTTGAACATTGAGATTATTTCCTGTGTATGGAGGAGAGTGGCCTTCACTTTTTGTGTTAAATAGAGTCTGAAAACTGTGTACTAAATCCCTAAGTTTAGTTTTTCCCTAAAGGCATCAATATCTAGGTCAGGGATGGAAAATTATGAGAAAGACTACAACATAGTTGAGCATATTGTTGGGTGGAGAGTGGCTCACCCTTCTTTAGTTCTATTTTGAAAAATATTTGACTCAATATAAGTATCTCTTATGCATGATTATTTAATTTGTATTTTCAACAAGTTTATATGTATATGCATTTACCCTTCGAAAAATTTATCATGGCTATAATTGTTATACCATTTGGATATAATTTTTTTATATGTATTAAATTTTGTAACAACACTTGTTGAGGAAGTTAGGATACCTAAATTCTTCTTTAAACAGGTCATGTCAGAATATTTGCTATAATTTTTGTCTTGGGAGGCTCAATAAGCTAAAAATTGGACCATAGGGAGGGGAAATATTGTTAATCATTTAGACCAACTATCAGATCATGGGTCACAATATTTTAGGAGATATCATCATAGGAAGTCGAGATTCTTGGATGCTCCTAAAATCATGCATCAAACAGATCATGTTGGCATTTTTTCTATAACATTTCATGTTAGACATTCTAAAAGTTGAAACTTGGACCATAGTGAGGGGAAATCCCACTCATCATTTGGTTCAATTTTCAGAACTTTGATCACTATAATCTATGATATATTACCTAAGAAAGTTATATTAGTTTGCATGCAAAGTGTATAATGATCCATTGCGTAAAAACTATTTGATGAAATTCCCCAATGAAAATGTTGTTTTGTGGATGGGAATAGTATTGTTGTATGTTAGCATTATTATATAATAGTATTGTTGTAGGTTATCTATGCCTATTTACATGCAAATAATTTGAACAAATGTGTTAAAGGTGTCTTATTACAATTTTCATACACATTATTTGATGAAATACCTGAAAGGAAAAAATTAAAATTTGTATGATTGAATGATATATTTTAGTTAGTATGTTACAAGAGGAATCAGAGCAATGTTTCTTATTTAATTTCATGCAAAATGTTTGACAAAATGTTTACAAGAAAAATAATACCTAATTGGACATATCCAAAGCATTCGAAGAAAGGTTTTTACATGTAAAAAGTTCAATAAAATGTATGAGAGATGAAAATCAAGTTTTGGAAAGTGTGGTTAGGATAAATTCAGCAAGGTATGTGACAAAGTGGTATTAGATTTATTTTCTAAGCTCATGAAGAAGACAAAAGTTTGATACCTTGTATCCTGAATTGAGCATTAAGGTTACATTACATATTGTAAGAGGGGTATGCTTGTTTGTGTTTGTGTGTGTGAGAGAGAGTGTGCTTATAAATTGATATATTTACTAATATTAAGTGTGCTTGCATATTATTTACTTTGGTATCAGAGACAGAGACCATCAACTTCCTCCATCTCCTTTAGGTTCCTTGGCCTTAAGTTTTCAATCATTTCTAAGGTCTTGTATTGCAGGATTCTCAACCCTTCCTCCTATGCCATGGGTTCCTCACCACTTCCTCATAGTATGCTTCAAGAGGATTGAAAAAATAAAAAGAATAAGTATTCACGGGAAAGGCATTATTTGGTTGAAGATACAAAATTAGAAAGGATTCTTTGATTGTATAGATGATACATTTAACAAAGAAAAATGTGAAATGATGTTTAATTGATTTATTGAGAATAACTATGCTTCCTACATAATCTCTTCCTCCTAATAGATTATAGGAAGAATCCATTGGAGGAAGAGTCATTGACATATTGCTTCCACAATTAGAGAGAGTATATGTTAAGATTTGTAGACTTGAGTGTAGGGTGGACCTATGTGAAGCATGGACTTGTTAGGATCATGATAATTTGAAAAATCAGAGTGGTGCAACTAAAACATTTTAGTTTCAGAGGGGGGAATGAAAATGGAAAAAATAACACCTCATTGTTTGATCCAAGTGGATATTAGTGTCCACGCAGCTATTCCACCTTACTCACAACACAATTTCTATTTTTGGCAATTTTTAGGTCCTAAACTTCCAAAGCCATTTTGAGGCCCTAAATGGCATTTTTTGGGGAAACAAAACAATCATAATTTGTACCCCTCGAATAAATATTTGGAACACGATATCATGTGCACCAAAAAAAGATCATATGCCAATTGATGACCTTGGGAAGTTGATGTTCCAACTTACCCCATTAAGGGTCATAAGCCTTTTGCGCTTCATCTCCTAGGTTTACGTTTTTGGATGTTTAGGGTTTCTCATTGCTTATTCAAAATAAATAAGCCTCAAATCCTCATTATAACATATTTTAGGAAGGCACATAACTGTCACATATATTCCTAGAGATAAGCTACCACCACTTGAGCTAGTTTGTTTTCATTCTATTTGTAAATAATTTTCACCATATACCATTACTTAATTGAATTCAAGTTTTGTTGTGTCTCTATGTTTTTGGTTAGTAACTTGTATTTAAATTTGTTCCCTTTATAAACTTGGACTAGTGGTATCAGAGTGGTATGGTCTTTCTCTATTTTTTTGAGCATGTCCTTCACGAGGTGGAGGTATAAGGAGTTTAGACTTGAAGTGCTTGAGACATTGCAATATCATCCTTGCTGACCTTGATGACATCCCATGGTGGAAGAAAAGAAATACAAGGGAGTAGGATACACTATTAAATCGTTGCTCTAACAATCTCTTGAGCAAAAAAGGAACAAGATAATGGATAATTTTTCCTAGATCCTTTGACATATGCCAAAGGTAAATGCATCTTTATCAAGTGGCCACTTTGGATGTGTTGTTCCCTTTAAGGTACAAGTTAATTTTGATATTCCCATGTTTGAAGGTTAGATAGATGTAGATGTTCTAGAGAAATGGTTAAATATGTTAGAAGGGTATTTTTCGGTCCACAAATTTTCTAGCAAAGAAAATATTACCTTCACACTCCTTAAGGACGCTTCATGTGTCAAGGATTGGTGAAAAACTTACTATGAGAAAAGGGTCATGGAGGGATCCCCACTCTTTGTAATCACACCCACTTGGGACTCTTTTTAAGATGTCATTAAGGAACAATATTACCCTATTGGATGTTATTAAGAGCAATACATGAGATGGACCACACTACGATAGGAAAGGGACTAAGCAGTGCTAGCGTTCACATATACATTTCATACCTTGTGCACTAAGTTGGGTATCAAATACTTTGAGTGACATCTATTGTTGAAGTACTATGGTTTTCTGCAAAGGTACATCCAAACAAAAATGGAGTTCCTGGACATCTTCTCACTTGGCGCACCATACCAATATGCTATCAAAATTGAGAAGAAATTCAAACATAATAAGCGAGACTTTGGATCTACAAACACTTCACAATAGAAGAAGATCAAGGGTGTCCCCAAACTATAAAAAATAGGATAGAGCTAGGTTGGACCACCCCAAGTCAACCCAATTATGCCAAAAATAAATAATGGCATTGGGAAGATGAAGAAAGACATGAGAAAATTGCATGAGCTCCATAAGAGCCCCACTCATAACATTAATGAATGTTGTGCAAAGCAGTAATTGGTCACTGAGCTAAATGATTCATAATTAGATGAAAGTTTTCACTTTGAACTAGAACTAGACAAGGGAAAATAGATCATTGATGCAAAAATCAATGTCATCATTTCCTCCCCTAAAGTGACCCTGAAGATCTGGAGGAAAGTGAATTCCTCTTCCACTCACAAATGTGGGTAAAGGGTACTCCATTGTGTTTCATTGTCGATAGTGGGAGTCAAAAGAATATCATATCATCATAGGTCATTAAATGGTTAGGATTGTCTACAATGCCACACTTGCATCCATACAAGTAGCTCCGCTAAGGGTGAGATCACCATGTCAGCCAAAAATCTCTCTTGCTTTACATCATCAAGCCTTTCATAGCAAAGGTATTTTGTGATGTTGCTCCCCTTGAAGTTTGTGATGTTCTATTCAGCTAACCATATTTGTAGAAGCAACATGTTATGTATGATTCTAGACCTCATAATGTTATTATTATTTGTATAGAAAACTATACATAACATCTAAGGTGCCCTACCTACTGCCATTTATTTTATCTCTCCTAAGCAATGCAATAAGATCATATCTTGGAATAGGAAATTTGTCTTCCTCCTAATTCTCTCTCAAAGTAGTGGGAATATTTTGGCTACATCGATAACCTCCACATAGGGCTCCTCCAAGAAGAGGTGAAAAGTGAATAAAACCATGGAAGAGTATATAGATATCTTCTCCTCACCCACGAGGGCACCTCTACACTATCAAGTTAAGCATTCAATTAACCAGACCCTTGGTGCACCACTACCCAATGGGCCAATCTATCATCACTCTCTCTTGGAGAATGAGGAGATCAAGCGACATATTCAAGAGCTACTCCAAAAAGGGCACATTCAAATGTGTTCCCCACCTTGTGGAAGCCCAATTGTACTTGTGCAGAAGAAAGATGGGACTTGACAACTCTGCATTGCTTATCGAGCCTTGAAAAAAATCACAGTCATGAATCAATACCTGATTCCTTAGATTGATGACCTTGAATAGCTCAAGGGGGTGAAGTATTTTAGTAAGATTGATTTGAATTATAACTACCACCAAGTACCAATAGAACCAATTGATGTGTGGAAGACTGCTTTCAAGTCCAAGGAGTGTCTTTTTGAATGGTTGGTCGTGCCTTCCCTAACAACTGTCATGAGGATGATGGATGATATCTTGAAACATTTCAAAAACTCATTCATGGTTTTATATTTGGATGATATCCTCATCTTTAGCAAGAGTTGGGAAGAACAATTCCAACATATTCAAGAATTCCTCCACACTTTGCAATAACACAAGCTATTTTCTAACTTGGAAAATGCTCTTTTGGCATGGATAAGTTCCAATATCTGGACTAAATTATTGATGAGAAAGGAGTGCATGTGGACCTGCCCAAGATCCAATTCATTTGGAATTGGATGTCCCTAACGAATCTAATATATCTTCACAACTTCTTAGGCTTTGCTAACATCTACTAAAGGTTCGTGTTGGGGTTATCTTGTATCGCTTGACCTTTGAGTCAAGTAACCAAGGGTGGAGAAAAATCAAATGTTTTTTGGTATGAATCACAGCAGAAGGTGTTTGATGAGCTTAAAAACTACCTTTTCTCTGCACCAATCCTCACCCTTCTAGACCTACACCAACTATTTGAGATCGATATAGATGCTTTCGACTATACTATTGGTGCAATACTAATTCAACAAGGACATCTGGTGGATTCTCATAGTGAAACACTATCTGATACTCTCCAAAGATACCTGAGTTATGATAAGGATATGTATTCCATCATGTAGGCATGTTGTTAATGGAAACATTATTTAGGGGAAGGAGATGACCATCCACATTGATCATAGGCCTCTTCAATTTCTGCAAACACAAGGGAAGTTACAGAATTACTACCATCATAAATGGTCCACATACCTACAAAAGATTTATTTTAATGTCAAATACAATAAGGGTAGCACCAATCATGTGGCAAGCTGCCTTATTCAACCCCTAGTTGTGGAACTAACCACAATTCTCAACTCTTGTGGGCGCGATACCTATATATAGCCACAACTATACAAAATGACCAAAATTCGCTACCAGATACCAAATGTTGATGGTAAGAAAGAAATTTCCATACTTCCACCTCCAAGATGCATTGTTATGCTATCTAGGACACCTTTGTGTTCCTTCAAGAGAGATGCCAAGTTGATTTGGGAGGCACATTATAGTCGAGTAGCAGGGCACTTTGGTATGGAGAAAACATTGACATTACTACATAAGTATTTTAATTGGATGAAACTTCAACATGATGTTGGAAAGTATATCAGGTCCTCATCAACTACACCATTACCAAAACAACCATTAAGAAGCAAGGATTATACACCCCTCTACCTTCTGCTAGCTAGCCTTGGGAATCCCTCTTGATGGACTATAAGTTTGTCCTTCCTACTACCAAACATGGTAATTATTATGTGTTTGTGTTCATTGATAGATTTTCGAAGATGAACATTGTGACTACCTACAAAAAAACTATCACAAAAGAAGCCATTGCCAAGTTTTCCTCAAATGGGAATGGGTGTTGGGTGTGGAGCCTAATTATCTTCCTAATTGTTCAGAGGTTTTTTGTTTCAAACGCGTTGGATCCCTATTCTAATGGATTATTCATAGTTTTTGTGTTTCAGCCTCATTGGATCCCTCTTCCGCGTTGGATCTATGTTCCTCATTTTATTTTTTCTCTGTTAAAAATAGATGAAAAATTGCCTCGTCAAATAGTGTAATTTCATAGTCAATCTGGGTCATTCATTAGGAAGGTGATTTGATGGTAGAATTTATGTTAATTTAATTCTTTTTTCCCTAGAATGCAACCCTCAATTTATATGAGGGAATTGTATTGCGAATGTGCCTTATTATTTTGAGTGAGAGAGAGAGAGAGTTCTATGTGAGAGTGAAGAGGAAATTATAGTGGATTTATTACAGGTTGCATCTCTTCATCTTGTTGGATAATATAAAAGGAAATATTGGTTGTTTCTCTGTGGATGTAGCCCAAATTGGTTGAACCACGTATATTATTGAATTTTCATGATCTTGGGCCTAGGTTAGAATCTTAGAATCTCTAATGCTACTAAACCAAGAACCTTAGTAGAACTACTTTGCACAGTGGAAAATTTCAAGTAGTAAATCATATATGCATAAGTATAAACAATTTTTAACAAAATATTGTACAATAATGTCTAAACCAATCTTCATTATATTAAACCAATATGAATAATACAACGGTCTATGGAATACAAGATATAATGACAATCATGATTCAGACTCTATGTCATATCTTGTCCTGCCGATACTTCACTCTCGTTCTGCTCTCTAGCTTCCCCTTAATCCATCAAAGGAAAATACATAGAGTCTTTAGGAGGGTTGCAGCCTATCACTACGACAAGTCACTTATGCTATAATGAACATGGGCTGATTCAATCTGCTCTCTAGGTTGGCCAATACCTGAGCTCCAATCTGCCAATCTAGTAGCCTCTTTTGTCCATCAAAGAGCTACACATTAGGCTACAAACTTCACCCAATCACGCAACAAACAACTTCCTTGTTGTATGTTTCTATAGGGATACTTTGGGCTATCAACATGTTTCCCTCCAATAATCCAATGATGCCCAATCCACTCACTGCAACATATGCTCGTAGTTGATGTCTCTAACTACCCTAGTCAACTTCAACACACGGCTCCCACAAGCTACAAATGTCAAGTCAATAGGGTTGATACAACTAGAAAGAAACTCAACGCTAAATCATCAAGTACATACCTTCATGGGCAAAATACTGTTGTAATTATGTGGTTTGGTTAGGGAACAATAGACTTCCACATCAACCCTTCCAAATCTACCACCTAAGCAGTTTTATTACTGTGATTTTCCTTCCTTGATGGGTTGCTCCTCTTTGTTGATTGTATGGCCACTTCCTAGTGCTATGTTCACACTCCTAGCCTGCTTCAAGAAGGTGAAACAAAACTCAACGTGCTGTAGTAAATTGTTGCATCAAACAAGGCTTGTCCACTCTAAAATTTGCCCATCATTATCATTGAACTTCCACCTTGTTACTTGTTGAAATTTGGAAAAACAAAGAAGAATGATACCTAAAATCATGCTGATATTTTCCTTTAGGCCTATAGTCTTCCTCCTGTAGCAGCTCACCTTAATCACATGTGTAATCTTGCCCAAACAAACCCTTAACCTCCTTCGTCCTTCTCCTTTTGAGCTCGACCTATTTCAGTGAGAAATCTATGAGTTGATGCAATTCTTATATGCTCGAATGACTTCCAAACACCTTATATTTATACCAAAAATAAGGGCTCAACGAATTTTTTGAAGAGAAATCTCTTTTGGACTAAACCTACATGACTTGACATTCCAATAATTAATTGTCAACTTAAAAAATTCATATCTCCATTTCTACAACTCAAAATTAG
Source organism: Pinus taeda (assembly GCA_000404065.3). Lineage (NCBI taxonomy): Eukaryota > Viridiplantae > Streptophyta > Pinopsida > Pinales > Pinaceae > Pinus > Pinus taeda. Next base: position 23,156 of record APFE030211303.1, read on the forward strand.
ATGATTTTTGTTGCGTAAGATTCACCTTGATGAGTACTATCATCCTCATCCATCACATTTCAAACATTTTCCATGGTTTTGGCCCAAATGATGATTGGTGAAAAACCTCAAGCTTGGGTTCCAATCCCACAAGTGAATCTTGTGTTTCTTTTCCCTCCAAACCTTGAACCCTAGGGCTTCGACTACCTCCCAAGCTACTCAAAAATAAACACTCCCTTAGCGAGGGAGGTACTTCTAAGACTAGGAAGTAACTCATCATCATCACCACTACTCGCAACACTCACCCAACTCTTGGCACTCACCTCTGGAGCAATCCCTGTAGCATGAAATATGCCTCTCTCGGAAGTGTCACTATCACTAGAAGCATCCTACTTCTTCTTCTTTTCATGTATCACTTTCCAACCCTTCCATGATTCATTCTTGGGATATGTGGAAACACGCATTCTTCCCATTGACCACACACTCTTCTTGGGCTACAAAGTCTCCCTCTGGATCTACAAGCTCCTGCTAAAACTCGACTCCCTCTGAGCCTCTAGAACCTATACCTTCTTCTCGATAATATGTACCTTCTCCTCTAAAGCCTGCACTTGCAACTACTTCTCTAGAACCTGCACCTGCCCCTTCTTCTTCTTCCCATGATGCATAGGATTTCCCATCAACATGTATAGACCATGTTCTCTAACTCCAAGCATATTACCTATGGAGCTAGAGCCTCTAGGTTTGAGTCTTACCTTCCCATCTTGGAACGATACCTCAAAACCCTTCTTCTCGATCATCGAGACAAAAATCACACTATATCTGAGTCCTAGTACAAACCGTACATCTTGGACCTACACCACTTGTTCTATCTCCTGTTACCACCTAAATCTGCCTTAGGCTGAAGGAAGGCAAAATTCAGGGTAACCACAAACTACGCTAAGTCTGGTAGCTAGCCCTACCAGAACATGAGAGGGATCTCTCTGTGTCACGCTCAGTGAATAGACAAACAAAATGGTCTGAGATGACTTATAGTAAAAATTTATTTTAGGCTAGTAAATAAATATGGATACAAGAAGCAATTTTTTATAAATGACTGAGTTTCTGGGATGTATGGGACCAATGAACATCAATGAGCAGAGAATTTAACACAAAGGCATAATTACTTCGTGAGGCAAGATAGGCGGAAAGTCTAGCAATTAAATTTGAAACAATGCGAAATGGAAAGATTGTTTAGGAGGGTGAAAAGGGCATGAACAACATGAATCCTTTTCAATAGAAGAAGAACATAGAACATGAAATTTTCCCATAGGCAGAGCAATAAACATGAATTCTACCTTATCTTACTTAGAAAATTTCACTGGAAATGAATATGAATGAACTGTGAAACATAACGAAAACATATGAAACATAAAGAGAAAAAATTTACTACACTCACAACCACATGAATCTCATGAAATAGAGCCACTGCCTTTCATTAATCCTCTGTCAAAATATATAATGAAGAACTGAGTTTCTCTCCCACAGTCTCCCATAAATTACCACCAACCCTTTGCAAATGGTTTGCATACAATAAATAGACTATGCCATGAGGAAATAGAACGACCACGAGTTGGGGAGTTTTTCAAATCATTACAAAGTGGAAGTGGAAAGCCAACCATTAGTTACAGGTGCAACATTACAAAAATGACAAATGGCTTGGGTGACTGCTCGGCTTCCTTTGCCACTTGGATATAAGCCCACCTTTGGTGAAAATATTCTTTAAAATTTGCCTTATTTGCTAAGAAAAAAGTAGTGTTAATGAGTGGGCCCACTTGGAGAAAGTCGTGAATCGAAATGTCGTGAAGCAGAAGTGATTTTGGCCTTTTTCTTCAATGCGCCGCGCCCAAATCTATATGCGCTGTGCCACTTTGGAGGCGACTTTGAGGTACTTGAAGGAGTCCGAATTGTGCCCAAGTGTGCTTGTTAGAAAGCCTGGCCTGTGTACTTTCCATCCCAAGTGAAATTTTTGAATGTCGTACTCATTTGCCCATCCAAAACTTCATTCTCCCAAGACTGCTTCCTGTGTGTCAAAATAGGGGTAGAGAGGTCATTTTCTGAGTGTCTTTTACCTCCTGGGGACTCAAAACATGCCCAAAATTCTTTTCAATGCACCAGTACTCATGATTTTTCATGTTGAATCCAAAAATATAGACCATTTGTGATTTGGATCTCCCAATCCTAAGAAAAACCCTGTTTGTGCACAAAACTTTGTCAAATGACCAAAAATGCCCCAAAAATGCTCCAAATTTTTTGGCCATGCACCAGAAGCCATGATTTTTCATGTTGAATCCAAAAATGTAAAGAATTATTGATTTGGAGCTCCCAATCATAAGCGCCGCACCAGGGCGTGGCGCATAGAGCCTCTGCGTAGCATTTTTTGTAGGAGACGTTTGGAGGCCTTCGCGGTGTCCAAATTGGGTGCAGGATAGCTCGTTGGAAAGGTATTTGCATCTAATTTCCAACCCAATTTTAATTTTTTAATTTTGAGTTCATTTTATCTGTCAAAAATCAAATCTCCCAAGACTAGTCCAAATGTGCCTAGTGAAGCTATCTCAAGGCAGAGTGTTGTTGCGGTCAACATTTGAAGGTGTTCCTCAACTCAAAATTGAGCTCATAATAGCTCATTGGAAATATATTTGGGTCTAGTTATCAGTTTACTCATCAAGAAATTCATTTGGATAACCTAGCTAGGAAACAACTGGATTTTCCCAAGGTCACTTTAGAGGTGCATCAATTCTCCCGAGGCAATTGTATTTTTGACATTTCTCTAAAAACATGACACTTGTGTAAAAAGTGAAGGATTTTTTTCTTCCTTGGTCTATTGTGGACAAAAACCTCTCTCAATTTTCCAAAATTCATCTTTTCTTGCTCAGAAACATCATTTGAGTGAATTATTGAGCCTTCCTTTGGCCTGCAAGTATTATTTGAGAACAACAATTTGCAAACCCTAGACCTAATGATTGAAATGACTCTTGTCCATTAAAAGACCAAACATTGACTGTCATGGACTTTAGTGAACATTGATGAAAAGACCTACACCAACAGGTGCAATACATGAGGGGAATGAATTGACAAGACCCTTTCGTCAGATTATGGCATGCTTCTAGCGGAATGTAGCTGAATGAATGGAGCAAGACACCTAAAAATGAGATGCAGAAAGAGTTTTGATCTCTGACGGAGGAATGACAAGACCAACTCTAACATTGGCTCTAATGGGGGATGGTAGCTTCAACTCCTTGGAGGGGCCAAGAACTACAGATCTTTGGGTGAGCAGACAGTGCCTTCGTCCATTGGGCTATGGAGTCATTATTTCGACAAACCACACAAGACTTTGACTCATTTATTGAATGAAACCTGACTCATACTGACTTAATTATGGAACCAACATGACTGAAAAAACTAACTTAATGCAAAAGGAAATGACTCATGACTGACTTAACTAAAACAAGAACTTACAAAACTTTTTTCAATGGCAGCAGTCCATCAAGATGTTGGAAATAATACTGAAGGGGGGGGGGGTGAATCAGTATTATCAGATCAATATAACTTTTCTCTTTCCATATTAAGATTCATATGTGATGCAAAAGGAATATATCTAGTAAACATATGATTCAGTTAGTTGATCTCTAATGAGTGCATTAGAACATTATTAACCATATGAGGAGTAAAATAGAAAAGATCATCACACACAAGAAGCACACATGAACACCATGATGTAAGGTGGAAACCCAATGTGGGTGAAAACCAGTTGCTGCAAGTCGTCTCAATCTTATTTAATAAGAAATACCTTTCACAATAGTTTTGTATTGGTGTAGACTTATACCAGTACACAGGCTTCTACCTGTAGAAGGCTACAACCTTCTCTCGTTCTCAAGACTCTCCTAGAAGGGAGCTACAACCCCCTCTACGCAGGCTGCTACCTGCTGAAATGCTCCAACCTTTACTTGTTTTCTAGCTGCTACTAGAAGGGAGCTACCACCCCCTTGGCTCTTGTACTCTCTGATGTACTAGTACGTAGGTGCCGACCTACCGAAGGCTACAACCTTCTCTTTCTTCCTCCAGGTACCACGTTTCATCAATTTTCAGACTGGATACACTGAAGCACAACATCATAATCTGAAAGGCCACGTTTCATCCAATTTTCATATTGGACCCATTAATATCATTGAAGCTCATAATCAATCAATACTAGCATCATCAATATCTGAATTACCCAATACTGAATCAATGCTTTCACCAAAGCCAACCCGCATACAGATCTGCAAATATTTCCTTATAACTTTGCAGCTGTTCCATACATCAGACATACCCAGATCATACCATTCATAAAACATACATCAATAATTCAGATCTAGTCTATCAAACCAGATAATGATAAACATTCCAATCCTTAAGATCCCGATCCATCAAGTATCAAATAGATCTGCAATCAACCAACTTCCTTGTGCATAAACTAAATTAATACTTTCTTAGCACACAACAACTAGATATCAAATCAGAACCTTGAACACCACAGTAATAGATAAAAACAGCTAAAACATATTTCAAGTAAAGTTCGCAACTTCACCAACAGAAACCTGCGTACAGATCTATAAATTCATTCTTTCAAACATTCAGATATTAGTTAACCCAGATTATCAGATTTATAGATAAAGCATGCGCCACATATCACAGATCAAAATTATATATAGATACCACTATTCCAGCCTTAAGAGTTTGACCCATCAATAGAACTTATCCTTCTCCTTGCGCTCAGGTTCCTTCTTTATTCAGATCCAGATCTGCACCATAACCCAATCACAGTATTCCAGATCTAGCACTTTATCAGATATTCAATAATTCAGAAGATGTCTTGCCAAATGATCTCCTTCCTCTTTTATAGCCTTAGGCCTTTTACAATACCAAAGACCAAAAACCATAACAATTCAATACCATGGACCCAATACTTGGGATCAATTCTTTTGGATGAAATACCACGGACCAAAACTATAGGATCAAAAACTGTCAGACTAATACCATGAACCAACCATAAGATTTCCCATGTGCATGTGCTTTTCTCTGCATGAAAGTGCGTGAAATTTTCTTTGCATGAAAGTGCGTGAACTTTTCTCTGCATGAAAGTGCGTGCTTTTCTATGCATGAAAGTGCGTGAACTTTGCTGCACTATAATTTATCATCTGAGATGAGTGGGTTGCCATCAAGTACAACATATGTATCATAATGCCAACACAAGATTCAAGGGTTTCAAATCATGATGACAGCCACCTGCATAGTAATGCAATATGTAAAATCATGTGTAATGTGTCTTCCAATGTAACCAATCAAGTAGATGTCTCCTTGATTGATTCTCCTGATCAGATCTTCTGGTCAACAACAGATACTGGTAACTTGGCCTCCAAAAGCATAATTGACCATGATCGCCTTCATCATTGAGTACTGCAATAGTGACCTTCACTGCTGTCTACAACAAATTTGCCATTGGATCAGGAAGAACATAAGGTATTTCCTCCTTCTAAAGAAATAAGGTGTCATTTTCTTGTGATGCTGATCTCTTTCCATAAATAAGGGTAGGTTCCTGGTCTTCAAACAATTATGAAAAAGTAGATGAGCAGATTTCCTCTTCAAAGAGCATTTCAGAACATGAAACACAGGAAGAAGAATCTGAAATGGAATCGTGAATGGTCTAGTCTGATGAAGTCTGAATACATTGTAGATCATCTTCATATGATATGACAGGTAGATTGTATTTGCATCCATCAATCATGAGAAAAGAAACTTCAAATGATTCTTGAAACCCAACACAATCATTTATATCATCTACCATAAATTCACCGAGATATTTTTCACTTACTTGAAGAAAATTATCATCTTGTTGTTCATGAGCTGACTGGACTACCTCTTTATGAAGGATTTGTTCTGATGACATGAGAACATTTGGATTCAAAACTCTATTTTCTTCATTCCAGGTGATTTTAACAGCAAAATTCTCTTTCATGGGACTTAGTAAAAGGTTTTCTTGGTCACCATAATCCGAATTTGGATCTGAAAGGGTTGACTTAACATTATCACATTCTAAAAGTAGAATTGGACTTCCCTGCATGCTGTCTTCTTCTATGGACAGATCCAAAAAAAAAAAATTCTTTCATCACTTTTAGCCATATGGAATTCTTCAACCTGTTGATCTATAAAGTTTTTCACCGGACTATCATCCTTTTCAAAAGAGGAAGAAGTTTCACCAACACTTTCTTGACCATGTGTGCACTGCAAATCCGCTTTAGCTTGAGCTGGAACATAACCGTGCAAGAGTTGATCTATATTGTCTTCAGACAAAGGAGATAAGCCCTGTTGTTTCCTTTTGCTCAAACAATGATTGTCTTCATTAATTTCAAGTGAAGGTGTATACAAATATTCCTCATACTGCTGATCCATTTCATGTAATTCCTGTTGATTGTCAAGATGCAAAATTCTTTCATCTTCCACCGTACTACAATCTTGATCATGCTGCAAATTTTCATGATCATCTTTACGCTGCTGAAAGGGATTTTCATATAGGGCTCCCATGATCTCATCATCCATAAAATTATCATCCTCATAGTATTTTTCAAGGCTTTCAATAAAAGTAGAAGCATGTTTGCAACAGTCATGAACTAGATTCAATGATGGATAAGAGTCTTTATATCTTTTAATGAACAGGGCATGAAAATCTTTAAACAGTAAATACAAGCAGGCGGCAAACTTTCATACCAAGATTGGGCTTCACCTTCTAGAGTGGCCAGGAATATTTTCATTAAGCAATCTTCAGGAAAATCAACCTTCAACTTGTGAATATGCATGTGAAATCGAACTAGATGTAAAGCAGTGACCTTCTTACCATCATCTTTAAATGTAGGCAAATTATTTTACCAATCTACCTTCGAAATTTTATTTGGAAAGCCTAGAATGTGATCTTGGCTCATGGGAGTGTATCTTCTTGCAATCCGATCCATTTTAAAAAATATCAAAGCTACTGATCCCTCTACAGTGGAGTCACCATGAAGCACCGGTTACTGGATTCTTCAGTGAAAGGAGTCGCCAGGTGAATGATTTCAGCCGTCTTCTTATGTCTGATCGTTGTTCACCATCAACCATCAGATCTGAGCTTGATAGATGTACTGGGGCAAAACAATCTTCAAGCAAACCATTTTGTCCCCAGTATGGTCACCACTATGTTAGCACCTAAATCTACCTCAAGCTGAAGGAAGGCAAAATTCAGGGTAACCACAAACCACACTCAGTCTGGTAGCTAACCCTACCAGAACAGGAGAGGGCTCTCTCTATGTCACACTCAGTGAATAGATAAACAAAATGGTTTGAGATGACTTATAGTGAAAATTGATTTTAGGCTAGTAAATAAATATGGATACAAGAAGAATTTTTTTATAAATGACTGAGTTTCTGGGATGTATGGGACCAACAAACAACAGTGAGCATAGAATTTACCACAAAGGCACAGATTACTTCGTTAGGCAAGACAGGAAAAAAGTCTAGCAATTAAATTTGAAATAATGCGAAATGGAAAGATTATTTAGGAGGGTGAAAAGGGCATGAACAACATGAATCCTTTTCAACAGAAGAAGAACAAAGAACATGAAATTTTCCCACAGGTGGAGCAATAAACATGAATTCTACCTTATCTTACTCAGAAAATTTCACTGGAAATGAATATGAATGAACTGTGAAGCATAACCAAAACATATGAAACATAAAGACAAAACATTTTCTACACTCACAACCACATGAATCTCAAGAAACATAGCCGTTGCCTTTCATTAATCCTCTGTCAAAATATACAATGAAGAACTGAGTTTCTCTCCCACAGTCTCCAAGAAATTACCACCAACCCTTTGCAAATGGTTTTCATACAATAAATAGACTATGCCATGAGGAAATAGAATGACCAAGAGCTGGGGAGTTTTTTGAATCATTACAAAGTGGAAGCAGAAAGCCAACCATTAGTTACAGGTGTAGCGTTACAAAAATGACAAATGGCTTGGGTGACTTCTCGCCTTCCTTTGCCACTTGGACAGAAGCCCACCTTTGGTGAAATATTCTTTAAAATTTTCCTTAGTTGCCGAGAAAAAATTAGTGTCAATGAGCAGGCCCACTTGGAGAGAGTCGCGAATCGAAATGTCGTGAAGCAGAAGTGATTTTGGCCTTTTTCTCTATATGCGCCGCGCCCAAATCTATATGCGCCGTGCCACTTTGGAGGCGATTTTGAGGTACCTGAAGGAGTCCAAATTGTAACCAAGTGTGCTTTTTGGGAAGCTTGGCCTATCTACTTTCCAACCCAAGTGGAATTTCCAAATTTGGTGCTCATTTGCCCCTCCAAAACTTCATTCTCCCAAGACTGCTTCCTGTGTGTCAAAATAGGGGCAGAGAGGTCATTTTTTGAGTGTTTTTGACCTCTCGGGGACTCAAAACATGCCCAAAATTCTTGTCCATGCACCAGTAGTCATGATTTTTCATGTTGAATCTAAAAATGCAAACCATTTGTGATTTGGATCTCCCAATCCTAAGAAAAACCCTTTTTGTGCACAAAACTTTGTCAAATGACCAAAAATGCCCCAAAAATGCTCCAAATTTCTTAGCCATGCACCCGAAGCTATGATTTTTCATGATGAGTCCAAAAATGCAAACCATTCTTGATTTGGAGCTCCCAATCATAAGCGTTGTGCCAGGGCGCGACGCATAGAGCCTGTGTGTAGCGTGTTTTATAGGAGACGTTGGGAGGCCTTCCCAGTGTCCAAATTGGGTGTAGGATAGCTCGTTGGAAAGGTATTTGAGTCTAAGTTCCAACCCAACTAGATTTTTTCAATTTGGAGTTCATTTGCCCTGTCAAAAGTCAAATATCCCAAGACTGGGAAAAATGTGCCCAGTGAAGCTGTCTCAAGGTAGAGGGTTGTTGCCGTCAACTTTTGAAGGTGTTCCTCAACTCCAAATTGAGCTCATGATAACTAATTTGAAAACTCTTTGTGTCTAGGTATCATTTTACTCATCAAACAAGTCATTGGGCTAACCGAGCTAGGAGAAAACAGGATTTTCCCAGGGTCACTTTAGAGGTGCATCAATTCTCCCGAGGCAATTGTATTTTTGACATTTCTCTAAAAACATGACACTTGTGTAAAAGGTGAAGGATTTTTTTCTTCCTTGGCCTATTATGGACAAACACCTCTCTCAGTTTTTCAAAATTCATCTTTTCTTGCTCAGAAACATCATTTGAGTGAATTATTGAGCCTTCCTCTGGCCTGCAAGTATTATTTGAGAACAACAATTTGCAAACCCTAGACCTAATGACTGAAATGACTCTTGTCCATTAAAAGGCCAAACATTGATTGTCATGGACTTTAGTGAACATTGATGAAAATACCTAAGCCAGCAGGTGCAAGACATGAGGGGAATGAACTGACAAGACCCTTCTGTCAGATTATGGCATGCTTCTAGCGGAATGCAGCTGAGTGAATGGAGCAAGACACCTAAAAATGAGACGCAGAAAGAGTTTTGATCTCTAACGGAGGACTGAGAAGATCGACTCTAACATATCCAACTTGAATGGTATAATTTCTGATCCTTGGATCTCATTCTGATTCTTGTCGCCCAACACCATGTACAACTTCGAGTCCCATTCAACTAGAGTCTTGAAAACCTCCTTTGACCCTATCATATGTTTCGACCCACCACTTTCCATGTACCATCCATTCTCATCAAACCCTACGAGAAATGAGAGACCATAGCAAAGTCCTCCTCCTCAAATCTCTTGGTTAGAGCATCTATCTCAATAGAAGTGGCAACACCAACGACCTACTTCCCTTTCATCTTCTCATCATCTCCCTTATTCTTCATCATACATCTCAACGAAGGATGTCCCATCTCACCATAGATGAAATACTTAACTTTACTCAAGTCCTTCTTTTGCTTACCCTTCATTCGTGCTACAAGTGCCATGTTATCATTTGAAGCCAATTCTTTAGATGAAGATCCTCATCTCATAACTCTTCCTGAATGAAATCATCCCATAACCTATTCCAGTATGGAAACTTCTCTTTGGAAATGATCCCCTTGATAAAGGGCTTCCATTCCTTGGTGAACCATTTCAAATTAATCCTCACCATATCAAGATCTGAAATAGTCACATAAACACCATCAATATGATCTTTGAACTAAGACAATCTAATTAGATACGAATTCATTCCTTCACCCTGTATCATCTTGGTGGACTTCAAATTATCCTCCAATACCAGTACCCAGTTATAGTTTTTATTTTGGAACAAATTCTGAAGATTCTTCCACATCTCATGTGTAGTGTTATTCCTGAACAAATGAGGTATTAGGGGATCCTTCACACCATCAAGGATGATCAATCTTGCCCTCATATCAAAATCCTCATACACTTACAACTACTTTTGGTCAGTTGGCTTCTTGATGGATTTCTCAGCAAACTCTTAGATCTTGTTGACCTGTAAGACCAACTTGATCCTTTCCTTCCATAGACTATAGTTGGACAACCCCTCCAACCTATCCTCATATCAAAGACTAGCCTGCAACTTCGACATTGTCACCTATAATGTGATCAACTCCCTCTTATGGTGTACTTCACTATTCACAACTCTGATTCACTATCTTCCAAAGTAGCTCACACACACTCTGAAACCATGTTGAATTTCCATGATCTTGGGTCTAGGTTAGAATATGAGAATCTTTGACATTACCAAACCAAGAATCTCAACAGAACTACTTTGTATAATGGAAAATATAAAGCAGTGAATCATATATGCACAAGTATAGGCAATTTAAAAGAAATATTATACAATAATGTACAACCCAATCTTCATTATATTAAACCAATCTGAATAATACAACAACCTATGGAATATAACATACAATGCCAATCATGATACAGACTCTATGCCGTATCTTGTCCTGTCAGTACTTCGCTCATGTTCTTCTCTTTAGCTTCCCCCTAGTCCATCAAAGGACAACACATAGAGTCTCTAGGAGGGTTTCCACCTATCACTGCTACAAGTCACTTCTGCTACAATGAACATGTGTTGATTTAATCTTCTCTCTAGGATGGCCAATACCTGAGCTCCAATCTGCCAATCTACTAGCCTCTTTTGTTTGACAAAGAGCTACACATTAGGCTACAAAATTCACCCAATCATGCAACAATCAACATCCTTCTTGTATGGTACTCTAGGGCTACTTTGGTCTATCAACACATTTCCCTCCAATAATCCAATGATGCCCAATCCACTCACTGCAAGATCTGCTCTTAGTTGAGGTCTCCAATTGCCCTAATCAACCTCAACACATGACTCTCACAAGTTGCAAATGTCCACTCAATAGGACTGATCCATATAGCAACCAACTGAACACTATCTCATCAACAAGTACATACCTTCATAGGATGAATATTGCTATAGTTCTATGGTTTGGCTAGGAAACACTAGACTTCCACATCAACCCTTCCAAATTTACCACCTAAGCACTTTTATTATTGTGAATTTCCTTCCTTGATGGGTTACTCCTTTTCACTGGCTATAGGGCCACTTCCCAACCCTTTGTTCACACTCTCAGCTTTCTCCAAGAAGGTGAAAAAGAACTTGGCCTACTGCAGTAAGTTTTTGCCTCAAATATGTTATGTCCACTCTAAAATCTTCCCAGAATTATCACTAAACTTTAGCCTTGTTACCTAAGTGTTGAAGCCCCGAAAATCAGGTTGACAACAACGGGGATACCCACCTGGTCCGTACCTTGGTTGGCAGCTCCTTATCCGTTTGGTATAGCGGGTCCGACTGGGGATGACGGGACCAGTTTCCCGACCTTGGGTGTGTGTGTGTGTGTGTGTATGTAGAGTTTGGACTATGCTGATCTAAGGGGAATTTAAAGCAAATCTAATTTAGACTCTTCAAACTAGCACTATGCTATTGTAGTCTAATAAGAAACAATACATCTAATCTACACTAACCCGGGGTGTATATCTTTCTATTACACGATCTAAAAAAGATTTCGAATAATAATTGGTAATAAAGATCATTCAGCTATCATAAGAACATAAATCATTAAAGATAAACTATTTTGCATAAGAAGTTAGGCAAAACAGTTATGAGCAGCATATCGCATAGTAAGTTACTTATATGTCAGATACAAACAATATGACTCCAACGTACAAAAGTGTTAAATGATAACCCATACATTCATATAATGACATATAACCAACTGAACTATAAATCACTTAAAGAACATAAGCAGAAATAGTCAAGAGATAGAAGTACCATTTATGACTAGTTCCACTCATAAGCTTCAAGCAACAATGATTTATCTCTCCTTGTTCTAACGTCTACGAAGAGTACAGAAGTGCAACATCAGTAGCAGATATTAGACACAAACATTAATAAACCTTCATCCATCCATTCATCAAAACCACCTCTGAGGGCGCAAAAGTGCATGTTCTGAGGACGAGTTTTTGACAAATCTCCGGACCCTTCTCTAAATGCATGAGAAGGGTTTAAATACTGCTAACTAATTAACTTGATTACATAAATTTGGGATCCGGTTTTCAAATGACCGTCCCTCTGATAAAGAAAATTATTTCTAAAGTTAAATCTAACTTTGAACTATTTCTGTATTTGCTCCTTAGTGCTGTGAGTGTGCAGCATTCATCTGAGAGGAGTCGGTTGGTTTCCCTTCCCTTTGTGTGTGTTATAAAAATAGAAGTAACAAGGGTCGGCACCACTTTTTTCATAAACTATCAGATATTTTAGAGAATCTCCCGCTGACTGAATGTATACTTGGTAATAACTCGAATTTTTCTCAAACTAGATTTGCTTTTGCTATTTTGGTTTTCTGTCTTCATGAATGACTTGATGAGTCAGAAGACTTTACTTTCCGAGCAATTCTCTGGATTGGAAACTGCCTTTATTCTTCATTCCGGGCTTTTCTGTCATGTAAGCTTCAGGTATCTTTGTAGTCATGCTGCTTTTGTGTGCCTTTGATTCTGAGTTTCAGATGGCCTATCGGTCGTTAGCATCCGCTGAGTGATACTCTAGAATCTGTAGTCCTATCGTATGTGGTTCCTGCTTCTGAAGAAGTCTCTTCTGTGGCCTCTGAGCATCGGTGCTTTCCTCTTTTCCTTAGATGTTTCCTGTAAAAGAAAAATTACTCCATTTTATCTCCTGTTTTATAGTTTGCGTAAAGGAAAAGAGTAAATGAAAAATAAAGTCTGATATGAAAGCTTCAGATCTTGCGTGTGTATAATCATGTCATTCAAAGTGAACTGACTCTTCGAAAAACGAAAAGTAGTCATTCATACGATCATTAATTTCCTTTTACAGGCGCGCGCCTAATTCTGATTAAAGGACATTTTTCCCTTGAATGTTGTGCTGAGCAAGATTTCGCGTTTCGTCACAAATCGCAGATCGCAGATTTGTATTATAGCATTGTGGTATCGCAATATCGGATCATCGCAGATCGCAGATTGTGGATTAGAGATCGCAAATCGCAAATCGCACATCGCGGATATTAGTCATTGCGTCTTACTCTATGCGGCTGCTGCGATATGCGACGTCGCACATCGGCCGTCGGGGATTTCTTAAGCCTCTCCTATTAAGAGCGCTTATGGTAAATGCGATGCGATGAGTTTAGCATCGCTTCTTCGTGGTTTGATACGCTTATAAAAGAAGTGTTTCCGTTGCTTTGCTGTGCTAAGATTCTAAGGACAAACAAAAAATATTGAAGGGGAATTTGATGAATTTTTTACTAAGGGTCCCCCATTTGCTCGGTGTTGTCGCTAATACCAAACAAAGGAGGGGGGTTGTTGGTGACCACAACAATGGCGATTCACTGGGAAGAACCAGTTATCTCTGACTTTCTATTGAACTTCAACTTCCGAAACAGAAACATTTTCGTCAGTCTAAACTTTGTTATGGACAGATAGAGTATGTTTGTCTTATCCTATCAATGATACTTTATTTCAACCTTTCTGCATTCCATTCGTTTGCTTCCTATGGTTCAACCCTTGTATTTACACCAGCCATCACTTGGTCCCTTTTAAAGATAAAATGAGGTCATCTCTGCTATGCTGGTCATTTAAAATATGCTCATTTACCGTAGGTAGAGCCTCTGCTGCCCGCAGGCGTCCATAGCCTCGACAGGGTTACCTGTTACCCAACAATGATCCTTTATCCTGCTTAAAGCTATCTACAACTTTTTCAGAGAGAAAACCATTTTATCCTTTTTCCTTTTTATTCTCCAAAGAACAATGTCTTGGTTTGGTGTCCAATTTATGACACAGGCATTCACTTGATTTACACTTTTGCTGAACAAGCTGGCTCGTGATGAGACCCCTTGTCTTTTGATTGCAACAATCTTAAGTCGTTGCCTTGTTTTGGTGGACAGTATTGGCAAGGTCAGCAAGTTATAATATCTGTGATCATGATAAGCCGGCTCGTGATGAGACCTCTTATTCTTTGAGATACATATTGCTTTCTCGGATTACTTCTTTGAATGCTGCGATTTCCTTTAGCAGGGAGGAACCCATTGTTTTTCCTTAAGAAAGTTCTGGACGATAATAATAGAGTTCAAAAAATAGCAGTTTTACAGAGAGTGCTCATTTTATAATTGATACCTTTCATTGTGCTGATATAAAACAAGTTTTTTTTTTGCCAAAGGTTGCTTTCATAAAAATTTTTGAAGTCAGAACTAGTATCATATCTAAAGTAAAGTTGGACTCTATTTGTCAATAATAAAGATTAGATTCTCGAAATTTTTTTACTGTTTGTACAAGTAAAATAAAAACAAGATCTGACAGAGGATCTGGTGTCCAATTTAACACGAATTCCTGTAGTAATCATCTACAACTTGTTTTATTTCTAAGAAAGAAGAACAAAAAGCTATCCTACAAAAATTAGAAGAGTTATCTTCTATGGAAAGTATATTTTTCAGGATTTGTCTGTTAACAGGCAAGGAATCCTTTCTACCTGCTAAATCCTGCAACACAAACGTTGACGGGCCTATGACTTCTACAATCTGAAAAGGACCAAGCCACATTTTCTAGAATTTTGTATGTTTGCCTTTCTCTTCGTGAGCCTTATCCCATTTCAAAACTAGATCTCCCATCTGAAAGTTTTTTCTGGTCATTATGCTTGAGTCAAAAGAGGATTTTATTAGTGCTTGGTGATGAGCATGGGTTTTCTTAGCTTGCTCTTGTTGTTCTTCCAATTTAATTATTCCATCTGTCTTAGTTGTAAGGAGGAAGTAGATACTTCATCGATGTACTGTACTAAAGACAAGGAAGGAATCATTAAATGGGTTGGAAGAACCACTTCCTTCCCATAAACTAAGTTAAAGGGAGAAGTGTCGATTGAAGCCTTCTTCGTTATTCTATCTGCCCATAAAGCGTTTACCAAGGTTTTATGCCAATTCTTCTGGCTTTGGTCAACTGTCCTTTTAATAATCCTGATTAGGTTTTTATTTGTTGACTCAGCCAATCCATTTCCTTGCGGATAGTAGTTGGACGAATATTTTAGTTTAAACCCTCTTTTAAGTGCAAAATCGGTCATTGCATTCCCAGAAAAGTAAGAAGCATTATCAAAAATTAAAGCTGATGGCAATCCAAATCCAGTGATTATAAATTGATCAATGAACTCAATGATATTTTCAGAATTAGCTTTCTTGAGAGGTACCGCTTCTACCCATTTAGTGAAATAATCAGTTTCCGTGAGGATATACCTATGCTGCTTAGAGGAGTGAGGAACGATCTCACCTATTATGTCCAAGCCCCATTGACTGAATGGTTTCTCAATTTTTACCGGCTGTAGTGGCATGGATGGTTTCCTTTGTCTCCCTGTAGTAGTTTGGCAGATTTGGCATTTCCTCACGTAACTATGTGAGTCTCTGAACAATGTGGGCCAATAATATCCTACTCGAAAGATCTTGTGTGCGGTGGCATCTCCAGCATAATGTCCGCCTGCAGGTCCATCATGGAGTTCCTGCAAAACCTTTTCGGATTCAGTTTTCTCGAGACACCTAAGAAGTATAGAATCATAATTTCTTTTAAACAGAACATCATCTATGAGCTGATATTGTTTAGCCTTTAATCTCAGGGCTCTTTTCTTAGTGTGATCCAGGTGAGCTGGAGCATACCCGTTTTTGAGATAATAAATGGTGTCCGCATATAAAGATTCTATATCATTTAGGCTTACCTCATACGTTTGTACTTCCTCAGATGAGATTTCAGGAATATGCGATGCTCCAGCCAACATTTTGCAGAAGCCTTGGCCTCTCACAATGCTTGCTGGTTTGATTTAAAGGTCGTATTCCTATAAGGCAGTGATCCAATTTGCTCTTTTTTCACCCACATCTTTCTGTATTAAAATATTTCTTACCACTGGAAACGGTACTATGACCTTTGTATGGGTTTTAAGTAAGAAAGGTCTGAAATACTTGATCGCTTTGAAAACGGCATACGCCTGTTTCTCTATGTCTGAATAATTGAGTTCAGCCCCTTGTAAATTAGAGCTAAAGAATGCGATTGGAGCTTCCGCTTTCTTTTGATTCGCTTGAGTTAGGATTGCGGCATATGATTTTTCTGAGGTGAATGTGTATAAGATAAAAGATTCTGAAAAATTCGGGGTTGCTAAAGACAGAGCATTAATGATAGCCTGTTTGATCAAATTGAATGCTTCATGTTCGTCCAGACCCCATTTGAAATTTGAATTCTTTTTGATCATGGTTTGCAAAGGAGAAACAATTCTTGAAAATCCCGGGACAAATCTTTTCACAAAATTGATTTGACCAAGAAAAGATTGCATGGCCTTTTTATTATGAGGCAGGGATATTTCGGAAATTTCTTTGATTCTATCAAGTTCAATGTGAATACCAGATTTTGATACTATGAATCCTAGAAGTTTCCCTTCACTTAATGCAAAAGAAGATTTCTTTGGGTTAAGTGAAATCCCATACCTTAAACATCGTTGAAAGATCTGTTTTAAGTCTCTGAGATGGTCGCCTCGCTTCTTTGAGTATACTGTTATATCATCCAAATAAATCACTACGACTTTATTGACTAAACCTTTGAATGTGATGTCCATAGCTCTTTGAAACGTAGTGCCGGCATTGATTAAACCAAATGGCATATTTCGATATGCATATGTGCCCCATTTGGTTCGGAACGTGGTTTTTAGCTGATCATCGGGATGTACCAGCACTTGGTTGTATCCTGAAAATCCATCCAGAAAAGACATTAATTCTGAACCTGCTACTGCCTGTAATATCTGCTCCATAGGAGGGAGGGGAAAATTATCTTTTAGACAGGCTTTGTTGAGATTCCGAAAATCGATGCAGATTCTAATATCTCCGCTTTTCTTTCTAACGGGTACCATATTGGAGACCCACTTGGAATGTCTGACGGGGAAAATTATTCTGGCCTTTAACAACTTATTTAGCTCAGTCTTTATTTGGTTTTCTAGATTGGGGTGGATTTTTCTGAGTTTCTGCTGGACAGGTTTTTTATTGTCAATCATAGGGATAGTGTGTTGGATAATGGAAGTGTCGTATGTCTTCAGCTCGTCGTAATTCCAGGCGAAAACATTCTTGTATTGTCTCAAGAGACGAATGTATGCTAGTTTTTCTTCAGGAGTTAGGCCGTGGCCTAGATTAACATTTTGTGGTTTATCATCGGTTCCCAGGTTTACTGATTCATAGTTTAGAGTTGAACTGCAGAGCTTAGAATTAGTAGACCTTTTAAACCGACTTTTCAGATCATATAAGTCTTCTAACTTAACCACCGATTTTGGTATAGCATTATCGGTGCTAGTTTGTTGTATTTGTTGATCGTGGTGGTCTTTGTCAATTATTTGATTGGAGTAGGATCCTTCTGAGGTGAGGAAGTTTACAATATCAAGATCATCATTGAATACTCTCCAGTTTGTAATGTTGTCAGGGACGGATGGTTTAAAGATTAATTCTATCGAGAATCTATCTGGGCTAAAATCTTCAGAGGGAATGAGTCTAGAGGCTACGTTGGCTAAAAGGTCTGCGCTCATGTTTTGGATTCTTGGGATTGAGAAAATATTGAATGCCATGAAATGCTCAGTCAGATCCTGTACTAGAGATTGATAGTGTTTCAAATGACTTGATAGGCAATGTATGGTGTTACATATCTGTTTGACCACAATCTCAGAGTCTCCATAGAATTGAAGGTATTTGACGTTCAACCCGATTGCTTTGTATAAGCCTTGCACCAAGGCCTCATATTCTGCTGTATTGTTTGTGCAATCAAATTCAAGTCTGCATGTAAGCATTGTCTTGTTTCCTTCTGGACTAATCAGAACGCATCCTGCTCCCGCTCCTTCGTTAGATTTAGAGCCATCAAAATATAATTTCCAAAACAAAGATGTATTTACAGGTTCTTCTACAAAATTAACGCACTTTGAATTATCAGTTTGGGAAAAAATTTCTACTTGGGATACAACTGAATTTTCTAAGTAAGGTGATGTATGAGCATTGAAATTTCTGAGGAAAGAATCTGTTGAGTAATTGCCTATGATGCTATTGTTATATGCTATCGCTTCATTCTCTCCCTCCAATTCTGTTACTATGTATTTCTGGTGTAATTCTCGTTCAACCTTTATTTGGTTTGGTTTACCATTATATGGTAACCACATGTGAGACCAATCGGTTGAGAAGTATCCACGGAGTTTTTCGAACCAATCCCTGCTGAGAATTAGGCTGTAGAATTCAGGGATATCAGCTACTAGAATGTCGATAACCTGACAAACCTTGGGGTTAGACGACAATCTTATGGTGACTTGATTAAGTTCACCAATTACTTCGACTTGAGACCGATCAAGCTGAACTATGCGTACCGCGGATTTTTGTGGTTGAACGTTTAACTTGGCACATATTGATTTGGGTAAAATATTTGTTGAAGCTCCAGAATATACTAAACAATTGTGCACGTTTTTATGGAAGATTTCATAAGTGAGCAAAAAGGGGGGAGTGTGAGATCTTGATCTTCCTCCAATCAAGGCGATGTCATTTGGATCGATCTTATTGGCTGTGTTGATTGGGGGTCTTCCCATGTTGTGTGTAGCTACAGATGTAGGCAAAGGTGTGGTGGGTATGGCGTGTAATTCTTTCATCATTATCTTCTGTTGATGTTTCAATTTGCTCAATTCATAAAGAGTGATATTAGCCCTAGTCTTTTTCATGTCATTGATAATGTTGTAATCCATTTCATCTGACACTATTAGTGTCTTTGATGGAGGTGTTTGATCTGGTTGGACTGGGCTAGATTGAGTCTCCTTTGCGGTTGTTTTCTTTGTTGCGACTTTTTCTTTTATTGTAGGGCTTGCGCCCTTCTACTTGGGGGTAGTTTGGGGAGGATCAAGTTGGTTTTTGCTTCGTGTGCTAACTGGAAATGCTTCTTGATCCTCTTCTTGTGGGAGGATGAAATCCCACATTCCTTGTAGCTCCACAACTTCTTCATCATCGGTTTGTCCTTCAATGGTTCTCTCATCTTCTTCCTCTTCTTTAGATTCAACATTTGAAATAGCGTTGGGTGGTTTCGTATCCATTGAAGGGCCTCTTTTAAAAGTTCTATAGGGCTTTTTCGAAGAATTTTCTGCCACTTGTTTCTTAATGTCGATCATCTCATTGGACATGGTCTTTAATACTTTATGTAACCCCTCCAAATCGAAAGGGTCTTTTGTCTGTTCTTCTTGGGGTCTTCCTTGAAGGAGATCTTTTTAGATTTGCATTCTTCTATCGCAGATCTCTTCTCTAAAGCTACAACGCGTCTCTCTACCGCTATCGCCTCTGTCAGGTTTTCGACTAAAGTTGTTTTATTCGCCCTATCTACGAAGACTGCTAGATTTGATGGTAAGGCTGTGATATACCACTCACATCGCACTTCTTCACTAGGTTGGGAAGTAGCGGGGATTTTGTTGAGGATATTATTGAATCATAAGTTGAAATCTTTGATGGGTTCTTTAGTTTTGGCTTTAAGGTTGGATAGGTTACTGATTAACGTTGTCATTGATCTATTATCACCAAATTTGGTGAGGAATTGACTTTGAAAGATGTCCCAACTTGTTATAGACCCGGAAGGTAACGAAAAGTACCATGACCCGGCTGTTCCTTGCATTGTATAGGGAAAAAGCCGGACCACAACATCTTCATTGGTAACTCCATTGAGATTGACAGAGAGCATGAAATCGTTAATGTGCTCTTCAGCTAGCATGCCTGCTTCTGGGTTGAACTTGGGTAGCCATTTCTCAGGATGAGGTGGTATTTAGCTCAGGGGTGGAGGCATAAAAGCCGCTCCAGGATTGTTCCACAGAGCTTGAGCCATATTTGAGCTACTGGTAATTGCAAGTGTAGGAGATGATCCTTCAGGATTTGAAGATGCAGATAATATGATCTTGGATGATTGGGGAAGAGGGATTGTGGAAGGTGGATGAGTGATTTGGAATGGAGATGTGGGCAGTTGACTTCGCGGTGAAGGGGTTGAGATGGATGATGTAGATGAAAGAGTTTCACCGTCAGAGTGCAGTGATGTTTTCCTTGCTCTTTTTCTGGTGGGAAGAGTGAGTTCAGTTGGTTGGATGCCAAATTTTCCGCTCTTTAACCTGGTCAGGGGATGAGCAGGATTGTATTGGGAAGTCACGTTGCTTTGAGATTTATCAGACCCTATTGAAAAAATAGAAAATCCCTGGAGTTTATGAACAAGAGTTTGAACTTTAGGGGGTTCGATGGTAGGTTGGTCTGAAATATTATGGTATGTAGCAGCGGTTATTATTCGACCGACTTGGGATTCTGAAATTAAATCTTATGGGGAAGTCGGGGGAGTTGATGAGGGTGATTTACTCTTAGAATGGTATTTAGATTTTGATTTAGGTGCCATTCATAGTTCAGGCCCTCCTTCTAGCGCCAAATATGTTGAAGCCCCGAAAATCGGGTCGACAGCAAGGGGGATACCCACCCAGTCTGGACCTTGGTTGGCAGCTCCTTATCCGTTTGGTATAGCGGGTCCGACTAGGGATGACGGGACCAGTTTCCCGACCTTGGGTGTGTGTGTGTGTGTAGAGTTTGAACTATGCTAATCTAAGAGGAATTTTAAAGCTAATCTAATTCAGACTCTTTAAGCTAACTCTATGCTATTGTAATCTAGTGAGAAACAACACATCTAATCTACACTAACCCGGGGTGTATATCTTCTATTAAGCGATCTAAAAATATTTTGAACAATAACTGGTAATAAAGATCATTCAGCTATCATAAGAATAGAAATCATTAAAGATAAACTATTTTGCATAAGAAGTTAGGCAAAATAGTTGTGAACAGCATATCGCATAATAAGTTATTCATATGTCAGATACAAACAATATGACTCCACCGTACAAAAGTGCCAAATGATAACCCATACATTCATATAATGACATATAAACAACTGAAACTATCAATCACTTAAAGAACATAAGCAGGAATAGTCAAGAGATAAAAGTACCATTTATGACTGGTTCCACTCATAAGCTTCAAGCAACAATGATTTATCTCTCCTTGTTCTAACGTCTACCAAGAGTACAGAAGTGCAACATCAGTAGTAGATATCAGAAACAAACATTAATAAACCTTGATCCATCCATTCATCAAAACCACCTCTGAGGGCGCAAAAGTGCATGTTCTGAGGACGAGTTTTTGACAAATCTTTGGACCCTTCTCTAAATTCATGAGAAGGGTTTAAATACTGCTAACTAATTAACTTGATTACATAAATTTGGGATCCAGTTTTCAAATGACCATCCCTCTGATAAAGAAAATTATTTCTAAAATTAAATCTAACTTTGAACTATTTCTGTATTTGCTCCTTAGTGCTGTGAGTGTGCAGCATTCGTCTGAGAGGAGTCGGTTGGTTTCCTTTCCCTTTGTGTGTGTTATAAAAATAGAAGTAACAAGGGTCGGCACCACGTTTTTGATAAACTATCAGATATTTTAGAGAATCTCCCACTGACTGAATGTATACTTGGTAATAACTCGAATTTTTCTCAAACTAGATCTGCTTTTGCTATTTTGGTTTTTTGTCTTCGTGAATGACTTGATGAGTCAGAAGACTTTACTTTCCAAGAAATTCTCTGGATTGGAAACTTCCTTTATTCTTCATTCGGGGCTTTTCTGTCGTGTAAGCTTCAGGTATCTTTGTAGTCATGCTGCTTTTGTGCGCCTTTGATTCTGAGTTTCAGATGGCCTATCGGTCGTTAGCATCCGCTGAGTGATAATATGGAATCTGTAGTCCTATCGTATGTGGTTCCTGCTTCTGAAGAAGTCTCTTCTGTGGCCTCTAAGGATCGGCGCTTTCCTCTTTTCCTTAGATGTTTCCTGCAAAAGAAAAATTACTCCATTTTATCTCCTGTTTTATAGTTTGCGTAAAGGAAAAGAGTAAATGAAAAATAAAGTCTGATATGAAAGCTTCAGATCTTGCGTGTGTATAATCATGTCATTCAAAGTGAACTGACTCTTCGAAAAACGAAAAGTAGTCATTCGTATGATCATTAATTTCCTTTTACAGGCGCGCGCGTAATTCTGATTAAAGGACAACTTTCCCTTGAATGTTGTGCTGAGCTAGATTTCGCGTTTCGTCGCAGATCACAGATCGCAGATCGCAAATTTGTATTATAACATTGTGGTATCACAATATTGGATCATCGCAGATCGCAGATTGTGGATTAGAGATCGCAAATCGCAAATCGCACATCGCGGATATTAGTCATTGCGTCTTACTCTATGCGGCTGCTGCGATATGCGACATCGCACATCGGCCGTCGGGGATTTCTTAAGCCTCTCCTATTAAGAGCGCTTATGGTAAATGCGATGCGATGAGTTTAGCATCGCTTCTTCGTGGTTTGATACGCTTATAAAAGAAGTGTTTCCATTGCTTTGCTGCGCTAAGATTCTAAGGACAAACAAAAATTATTCAAGGGGAATTTGATGAATTTTTTACTAAGGGTCCCCCATTTGCTCGGTGTTGTCGCTAATACCAAACAAAGGAGGGGGGTTGTTGGTGACCACAACACTAAGCAAATTCAGACCAAAAAAGAAGAAGAATGACACCTCAAATCATGCTTAGATTTTCCTTTCAGTATACGACCTTCCTCTTGTAGTAGCTCAACCTAATCACAGGTGTAATCTTGCCCAAACAAACCCTTAACCTCCTTCGTCCTTCTCCTTTTGAGCTCGACCTATTTTAGAAAGAAATCTATGAGTTGATGCACTTCTTGGACGCTCAAATGAATTCCAAACACCTTATATTTATACCAAAAATAAGATCTCCACAAGTTTTTTGAAGATACAGATCTTTTGGACCAAGCCCACATGACTTCACTATCAAATAATTAATTCTCAACTTAAAAAATTCTTATCTCCACTTCTACAACTCAGAATCAAATGATTTTTATTGCGTTGGATTCATATTGACAAGTAATATCATCCTCATCCATCACATGTCAAAATTTGTCCATTTTTTTGGCCTAAATCATGATGGGTGCAAAACCCCAAGTTTGGCTTCCAAGCCCACAAGTGCCTCTTGTGGCGCTTTTCCCTCCAAACCTCAAACCCTAGGGCTTGGAGTACCTCCCAAGCTACTAAAAAATCAACATTTATCTATCTCTCTATTTTATGCATTTATGTATTTATGTTTCTGCAATATTTTATGTATTCCATTGCTCCATTAATTAATTTCTAACAATGGGTACATTTTGGGATCCCATAGACCATCATATCAGATTGGGATAGTAGGTTCCTAAGAACTTTATGTTTGAGGCTCTAGTCATTGTTGGACACCCAACTCACCAAATAAATTTACTTCCACTCCCAGACTGGTGGTCAGACAAAGGTCATCAACAAGATGATTGTACACATTTTACACATGTACAATTCCAAGCATCCACACACATGGGATGCGAGTCTCCCTTACATTTAACAAAACTACAATAGATCTATCCATAGATCAACTAGCCAAAACACATTTTAGATGGGATCAGATTTAAACCATTAGGTCCCATTGATGTCACACTTCCCTTTGTATCTACACAGGTCAAATGTGCACATGTTTAATATGAAGCCGACAAAGCTACCAAGTTTATTTAACGAATTTAACATATCCACCAGTAGGTCCATGATATCACAAAAGAATTTGATGCTAAGTACAAACAATTTCATGATCAGCTCCAGGTCCGACATAAGTTTCAAGTGGGAGATAAGGTTTGGTACACATGCTCTATTTCGTTCCAATCCACCATAAACCAAAGAATATCACAAATTTTCATTAACAATCCAAATCCATTTCTCAATTATTTGGTAACAAACTTTATCTAGATATGGATCATGTTTTGACACAAGTTAGATCTATTAGGGTCAATAACTCATCTAAAGTTAGTAAAATAAATTTTTCCTACACATAAATCATGATATCATTACAATATGATGGTTATTTTGATCACACTACGACTTTAAAGAAATCTCGCACTTGTAAAATTAATCTTTCCAAATCTAAACACTGATCAATCATAAGTCAAAGCATTATGTATACAAGAGAAAACATAGCATAAAAGGGGGCATCCACAGATATATTAAATAAGTAAATAAAACCTATTGTTAACACACCATTGTTATGGTAAAATGCACACCATATAACATATATGCAGACTACACTAAAAATACACAAATAGAGAAGTGCCAATTTGGTATGGTGGGCCCTACTAGTCCAGCTTCCACCCTCTTTTAAAAGATTAAATTACAAAGAAAAAATGATGATAAGATACCGAAGAGATAAAAAGAGGAACATGTCATTAGAATATTTTATATTAAATAAAATCAGTCTTTTACTTCAGTCGACATATGCTCAAGGTCCAAACCAACGCTATGTAATTTAGAATAACATCACCCCCCTCAAACAGGCCATGGTTGGGATTTTTATAAATGTTACAGTACAAATTTAAGTTGTAACAAGCGACCAACACAATAATTGCTTATGTTTTACTAAGTAGTTTAGAGTCCCTGACACATAAGCATAAAGTACCTTTTGTGGGTTCACTCATAGAAGTAAGAGGAAAGGATGTCATCATGCAGGGGGTAAAAGAATTTATTGAAAAAATCAAGCAAGCAACAGATCATGAAGGCTTGGATATCACAAATAATACTATTCTATAGTGTGCAATTAGGCCAATCAAAGTTCACATGAAGTTATCGTGGTTGTGGAATAGTAGACAGTCTAGCTCCAAATCCATATTATCAGATGTGTTGGAGGTGAAAATGTGATAGGTTACTGAGCTGCCAATCATAGTTAAATTTTTCACAATATAATTCAAAGCATGACACTCCTACAACACAAATGAACTCCATGCTCAAGCTACTTATTTGTCTTTCTCTCCTTCATGAGGAATATTTTGTCTCATTAGGTTTTTTTTCCTATATAGCCACTAGTTTGATGTCATTTATTCTTTTGTGAATAAATGTAATATAGAAGAAGTCCAAGAGACACGTGTGGAATATGAAGAGACATATGTAGAATATGAAAAATCAGATAGAAACCCATAGGTTGTGGAAGTTAAAAATTCATGAGGAAACTCAAGATTCATTGTAATTTGTTATAAATAAGCACTCACAACTTAATTAAAGGACTTATTCCTTTATATATTTGGTCTTGGCTTCTCTAGTTGTGTATAAGGGAGAAAATCATTCTTTTGGAGAAGCAAGTTGTAGGTTCATGCTCCACTATATGAGTTAGTGTTTCATCAATGCAACAATGTAGTTGGATCTTTCATTAATCATCATAAGATCTTGGAGCCAACACTCTTTCATACATGTATCGTAAATGTTGTAGGACTATTCTTTTGATGTTTACGATATATGTTGTTTGATCCATATTAACTATAATGAAATTTTTCATTGCTTCAGCTCTAAATCTTGTTTAATAGGTGTTGTTATGTGTTTATATGGTCATTGTTATCTTGTGAACTAATTTGCAAGTAAATCAATGAATCTTCTCAATGGCTCTCATGTGTCTCTCTTAGGATAGTACTAATACTTTTCTATTAGAGGTTCTTCTCTTATCTCTCTCATGTGGAAGCTTATTTTACACCTTACACTTCATGTCTCATTAATCTTACATACTTGCTGCCCCAAATTTATGTGCATGATCTATTGTGTATGTTTTGTAGCCAAAGCATTCTTTTAAGATCACTTGTGATTGTGGTTGGACCTAATATCTGGATGGGGCTCCTATAACAGATGGTTTGAGGTCTAATTGGGACTTCACATCAAGGAGACCCCCTATATGTTGGCGGCATATATCACCATAAGCAAGCTTATAAATCAAAAGTATTAAGCATATTGATGGCACATTCCCCCTAACTAATCCAATGGATGATCTCAACCATGGAGAAAAAATCGCTGATCTACAATCAAATCAAAGTCGCTTTACAAAATATGAGGCATTGATAGTGAATTACTTCTGACAAGACTTACCACAAGAGTGTCTAATATAGAAATTTCAATAGTTGTTCCTTAGGGAATTACAGTTTCAATAGTGCTTCTGTAACAATTTTATTCCAATTGGAATTTTTATTAATTGGTTCTATACTACCCTACCCTAGTTTAAAGAGAAGAATATCTCCTTCAAGTGTAGGGGTACTTGCGATATAGCCATGTGTGTAATAGAATACTAAATATACTCACACTCAGATTTAAAAAGTAAACTTTAACGCATACTAGAGTATGTGAAAACAACTTCTTTAATTGATATGATACCAAGAACTATCGAATGATGAGGTAAGGTTGCACACTAACGATTGTTTGGAACCAAGATTTGATTGTATCAACATATTCATGGTTCTCTAACTCATTCAAACTTGTTGGCATGTACTCCATTGATATGTTATGCATATATTCCCTATTTTTATGGTTTCTTTCTTGAAAACATAAAGGATCTAGTGAAAGGTAAGAGAGAAACTCCTCAATCTCGGGTTCCAATGGATTTTACCTAGATTGAAAAGGATGATCAAAGGAAGTTATAGGGTTTTCTTCTTGGTGAGCTTGCAACAACATTTTTAGAAGAAGTTCCAATCATATATTGTTCTTCTAATGATTTCCATATTGAAGTTTCTTCCTGAAGTAAATGCTCTGTGGTATTAGGGGAACTTTTTGAATTCACTCCCTTCCTAATCTAAAATATATGGCATTACCTTCAATAGGGGAATAAGTAGGAAGAACAGGTGTTCTAAATTGTTGTGCAACCAGATTGTTGGAATTAGGATTGAGGTTTTATCGCACAAGTAGCTGGGACTATAGAGGAGGATGGCTTGGTAATGGAGTTTTCATAGGGAATTTCCATAGAGAGGAGGCTCCAACCATCCTTGACGCTACAGAAATAACTGACTCAAAAGAGAGGGGTGCGATGTCCATAAGGTAGCATTTTGAATTGGAGGAGGACTATAACTATACCATAGAACTATAGGGGCATATATCTACTAAGAAACCTACTGAGGATCATAAACATTAGTACACATATTAAATGATAAAAAATTTTGAGTTATACCTGGCAGTCGATTTATTTCCTTACCTGATTCCTTAAATAAATATTTTACACCTAACAACAATGGGAAATAATTTTTCAAGTGATCCTCCTTACACTGCTTTTGTTCTTCCTACAAACCATCTAACTGTGAATTTAAAGAGGCTCTTATAACTCCTATTCTTGTATCATATTTCAAAAATTGAGAGGAAATTTTTCGATAATTCTTACCAATATTGGATTTTCCTCTTGAATACCTAATGCATAATTCACAAACATCATCATATGGTAGCTAAAAAGCATCACCCATCATATTTAAAATTGCTAAAAATTCATCTTTGATTCCTTTGAACAAGAATGTTTTCAAGGTCTCTTTTGCTAACTGTTTATGCTTTGATTTTTGAAGGTTGTATCAAAATAGTTCCACATAGTCCTCCAAGCTTTCATCTTCCCCTTGTATCATTCTGAAAAAATCTTCACTGGCCTGACATTAGACTTGGTTATTCAAGAATACATTCTTCATGTCTCCCCATGTTTGAATGCAGTTCCCACCAAGGCTCATGAACCATCGGAGAGCTACTCCTTTTAAGAAGAAACACTTGCAAAATTTGAGAATCAGTACAATAACTATATCCTCTACAAAGTACTTCAAACTCAAATAAGAACGTATTTGGGCTTTTTTTTCCAAACTAAGAAAATTTGGTAGAGATTATGGGGGTATAATGTGCATTTGCGCCACTCCTCTTAGATCTCTGATATGGAATTCAAAGGTAATGACATGTGCCATTTCGTCCCAAAAAAAAGAGTTTCCCCATGTACTACTTTTAGACTCCTTCAAACTTTTTTGCCAACTAGTTAGTGAAATGGTGGTGCTTACAACACCAATTAAGTGAAGTCTTCATAAGTTTTCCATTGGATGATTTCCTTACCCCTGAAAACCTTATTGAAATATTTCTTGGAATACCATCTTTATGTTCGTCAACAAGCTAGCTGGTATATTCTATCAACACATGGCTATATATATAGGGTGGTTCATACAAGACCCTAGAAATGAAAACAAAATATGTAGGAAAGAAATGAAACTTGCAATAAAACATAGGTAAAGAATAAAACCAAAGTTTACACGTTACCAATGTCAATTCCCTAAGCGCCTCCTCGAAAACGATGCTAACATGTTGGGTGTAGATATTTTTGAATAATGGACCAACATTTAATGTGAATCCAGGGTTTTTGTACTTCAAGACGTGCACTGGAAATGCCAAAGAAAGACTTCAACAACCTACAAGACAAAACCTTAATTTTCTAGAAATTGCTCACATCTTAAGTTCCTACACTATTCAATATCTTTTTTCAATCCTGAAATCAAAAGAAATCTTTAGAAATTAAATCATAAAACTAATCCTATAGTCTAGCAATGATTGTAAGAAAACCCTGGTTATTGGAAATTGCAAAAGTAAACCCTAACTAGTAACAATCAAAGAACAAATCTAATTATTAATCAATCTAGGAAACATGAGCATTGGCCAAGTGAATGTAAAGATTGTCTTGGCAACTACATACATATAAATCCTAGATAATCCAAGCTATGTTAATGCAAAATAGGATTCTCAACTCAAAATTAAACCTTTATTCAAGTTCTTGCACTAAATCTTATTTCCTCTCAATTCTAAGTGCAAGCAAAAGAATCGAAATCACTCCACTCTGTGTGTAAACAACTAAAAGTGTGACTCAAATTTTCTTTTAATTCTAACAATATAATCAAGTGTATTAACTTCAAAAGAAATCACTATGTGAAAAATCAACCTCACTCCAAACCATTTTTTTCTCAAATCTTGAAACACACTTCAACAAATGATCTTTTCAAATCAAACTTAAAGATTGAAGTTTGTAGTAACCATAAATACTAAAAGCAGAGTATCATTTCTCAATCTTCAAAATGCAAACTAATGAACAACTATCACAAAAGGCTACATGTGTCTAAGATATGTAATGACAATCTCCTTCTTTTAATGATTATTCCCACACTCAATGTAAATCAACATAAAAAATGCATAATTTCATAGATATGGATCCCTGTTGTAATAACTAAGCGCAGAGATTTTAGAGATTAAATTATCTTCAGTGACCAAATCAATGAATTAAATGACTAAATCAAGCTAAGCAAATTTACCATAGTGTTGTATCAATCACTCATGAACCAAAATGATACTTTGGCTTACAATTGTCTTAAATAAAGATCCTATATTACTTTTCATTTTTTGAATAATTAGGGTTTTTAATATTTTAATAAGATTCATATTGGGTAAGTTTAGACCGATTCTTAACACAGGTCAAAGCTTCCGAATCTCTCAAGAATTCTAGAAGTCTTGTTATGTCTTTTATAAACCCTAGTTATAGTTCAAGCAACAAGTTTCAAAGGTTCTTAAATTAATGTATTTATATGGTAATCGAGTGTCTGTAAGGTTGGATGGAACTTCCACTTTAGTATTAACAAATGACTCAAAAATTATAGCTTGAAATCACACATCCATACGGGATCAAGTACACATGCTCTGTTTCATGCCAATCCACCATAAACCAAAGAATATCACAAAGTTTCACTAACAATCAAAATCCTTTTCTAGGTTATTTGTTAACAAACTTTAGGTAGATATGGATTAAGTTTCAACACCAGTCAGATCTAACAGGGCCAACAACTCATTTAAAATCAGTAAAATAAATTGTTTCTGGACATATATCATGATAGTATTACAATATGATGGTCCTTTTGATCACACAATTACTTTAAAGGAATCTCACATTTTTAAACTTAATCTTTCCAAATTTGAACACCGATCAATCATAAATTAAATAATTATGTATATAAGAGAAAACATAGCATAAAAGAGGTCATCCACGAATCTATTAAATAAATAAATAAACCCTACTATCAACACACCATTTTTATGATAAAATACACAACATATAATAGATTTGTAGACCACACTAAAAATACACAGCTAGAGAGGTGTCAAAATGGTCTAGTGGGCCCTACTAGTCCATTTTACATCCTCTTTTAAAATATTAAATTAAAGAGAAAATTTGATCATAAGATACATAAGAGATAAAAAGAGGAACCTGACATTATAATATTTTATATTAAATCAAATTATTCTTTTACATCAGCCGCTATATGCTCAAGGTCCAAACCAACACTTTGGAATTTAGAATAACATCACCCCCCTCATATAGGCCATGGATGGGCTTTTTATAAATTTTACGGTATGAATTTAGGCTGTAACAACTCATTTTTTCAACTATAGAAAATTGTGCATTTTTAACAAATTATCCCCAAAGAACCTTTTGTATCTTCCTAACCATGGAAAATTTTGGAAAAATATTCATATGGAGCCTAATTTTGCATATTTTCAACAAATTCCATGTCTTGAAATTTTCTGCATCAAAAAACCCTTCGTCTCTACTAAACCATGGAAAATTTGGAAAACAACCCACATAATACTCAATTTCCTATAATGGGAAGAAAAACCATGTCGTAGAATTTTGAAATTCGTCCTCATCTGCATGCAAATTGAGGGGGAAGTTGGTAGTTTGAAATCTATTGTGAATTTGGGGCTAAAACATTAATTAGATTCTAGAGATCCATATGTGTGACCTGGGTGAATTCTGACTCATGTGGGAGCATGAAAACATCATTGTGTACACAAACCATGTCTCGGTTTTCTCCCCGAAGTGCACCAATATGTTGAACCCCAAATTGGTGCATGAACTGTTGTTGGTGCAGGAACAGGACAAAAATGTGTTTCACGCTCCAATATGACTTTGTCTAAAAACATTCTTAATTTATTGGTGTATGAGAACCTGGGAACAAAAAAATCATCATTAATAACAATTTTAATTTTAAATCATGTCGAACAAAGGAAATGTGCTAAATAATAATATTTACCTTATCATGCCCAAATTTAATATAAGTAACTCGAGAATGCACAAAATGATTACAGTAAAATAAAAACTAAGTAAATACACGAGGGATTTTAGAGAAAAAAAAGTTGTATAAAGCTAAAAAAAATGGAGACCTGACATCGCCCATGTTGATCATCTTGCATGTCCTTATGCAAGAAAACCCTTTGATAGAGACCAAAGTTAAAACTATAGGGCTAGGGTTTCTCTGTTATATTCATGCTGCATTGACCTTAAACTATAGGGCTAATTAAGTAAGAACATGTAGGTAAGTATCATATGATATTGACTCCCTTTGCGTTAATAAGATAAGAAAGACTTGTGACCGAAGATTCAATAATGTCAAGAATGATATTTATTACTTTCTAAAAAGTTACTAATGCCAAGGCTGCAATAGGAATGTTAACAATTTTTTCACTACAAGGATAGTGTCATCATGACATAGTCAACCATCAAAATTTCCACAAGGCATCTCGGGAACAACCTTAGTCAATAGATTTTCACCTTAATTACCTCATCATAGATAAAAGTGACATAATCAAGATGGATGGAAATAAGGGAAAAAGAAATATGAAAAAACAATACCTCCCTCGGATGACCATATTACCATTATCAAAGTGTATAGCTGAAGCTCTTTTTATCAAGAAAAGTGAATCATCTGCACTATGGCTCCCACATCCATAAAAACCTCCTTATTTTTGAAAGATAGAACTCTAAATAAAAATACACGAAGGGTCTTGAGCCATTCTCAAAGAGATATACAATTAATATTCTAGATTCAATTTTAACGATAAATATATATACAAAACACCCTGCCCATGAGTGTTCATGTCAAATGATGCTCTGTTTCTAGCGAGCGTCCATAGCCCCGATAGAGTCATTCACCATGCCATAGTACATGAACACCTATATCCTTCTTGTTTAACCTTATGAAAATGAACATATGAGTTTTTCTTTATATTTCACATGATGGGAAGATTGCAAATAGGAAAAACCCAATGCCATTAAAATCGCTCTGCTGCCAACAAGAGTCCATAAACTCGACGGAGTTGTTATCATACCCCATTTGGAAGTAATCACTGCATAAAGAGGTGGGAAGATGATGCACTAGGGAAAGCCAATTCCACTAACATTGTTCCACTACTAGCAAGTGTCCATATCCCCAATGGAGTTATTTGTTGAGAAATGGAAACAAGAAATTCTAAGTTTATTTGTCCTTGAATTAAACTAAGAATTAAAATTGAATTCTATTCTCATAGCAACTTGTAAATAATTAATTAAGTTTAATTAAATTAATTAGCTTAGGAATTTCGAGTTGTAAGTATTTATGTAGTGATATATATGTTCTCCTCAAGTTTTAGGGGTCCAGTATGAGTTTAAATTGAGTTGTAAATTAGGTCACTCAGCTTACTGAGTTAAGTTCAGTTCAATTAGTTCCAAACTATTTGAAGAACTAATAGAGAGTTCACAACCAGTTGGTGCATTAGTGCATCTACAAGTGTCACTTTGGTTAACTAAAGTTTCTCTCATCCGAAACTCATTCATGATGATTATGAGAATGACCTAGTTAAGACTAGAGTGTAGGGACAATGTACTATCAGTTGTATTATTTACTGGAGTGTAAATATCATGCATGCAATCAAAGAAGATCCTATGTTTGGATTGCATAGTTTTGGAAGCATGAATTCCCTTTAAATACGGGCTATTAATCCTAGGGATTATGTAGGAGATTAGGGGCTTGGAGTGCTGTTGAATAGGCTAAGGATTTGGTAAGAGCTATCTTGTGAGCTGTGAGAGTTGAGCATACTTGTGCAGAATTGTTCTTGTGAGAACAAGTTTTGTATTTTTCACCCATATTTATGATTAATGCAATATGAATAGTAGGGGTTTTTAGCAGTGGCTTTCCCTAGATAAATCTTGTGTTATGTGTCATTGATTTATCTTCTTCTTGTTCATATTGTTTTCATCGATATATTGGCTTCCACTGGTTGAAAGTAGAAGTATATTCTTGTCATGTACTTTAGTACATTGCATGAGATTGTGAATCTACAGGATTTTCTAAATTATTAACATAACCCATCCTAAGAAGGTATAAGAAACGATCCAAAGCATGGTATAAGTAAAAATGAAATATCCCATGCAGGGTAAAATGATGGCTTATATTCCTTGATGAATATTTGACACGATGAGTGACACCAAAACTGAGTATAAAATATAGAATTAGTACTAAACATATCTTGACACACCAAGGGTATATGAAAATAGCACAAGTATAAATAGTGAATTTAAAACATAGATTAGTTATCAGTCCCTTGAATATCATAGTTATTTCACAATAATTTAAATCTCATTTATTCAATGTATAATAGAAAATCTCAAATAATAACAAAAAGACCCCCCTATTTAATCATGCTAGGGTTCACATGAAATATCATTAGGGTTTTAAAGAAGTAGTCCACCATAGGAGGTTTTTCATCAATACCTTCGAATACAGACGCCAAAATATTTCTTGGAATAACAACGTGTTCAAGTGATTAGGCAAAGGTTATGGTTTTGGGCTTTGTTGTCGCTACGATAATGACCCTCCAAAATTTTTTCCTTAGTCAAATTTTTGAGCCTACATGAATTGTCGTTTCAAGATATCTTGTGTCATCTTGGTGTTTGTTCATGTTTTTCTAAGCATCGGCCATATTTTCAATATTCTTAAGTGTAGCTTTTCCTCCTAGGTCAATGTTTCCTTAGTGTCGTCATATCATCTTTGGAAGCACTTATGTCATATTTCTAGGATAGGAAAAGCACTAGGTTTTCTTTGACTTAGTGATTAGCTTTCTTCACTTGAAATGAACATCACAGAAAAGAAAGAAAGCACATTATTTTCTCCTAGAGAAAGCACACTTGCCAAAGATAGTATTCATAGAGCATTATTGAAAGGAATTGCACCCTCCTAGGCATGAGCACACTTCAAAATCTTAGTGGAGCACACTTCCTTCACTCAGTTGAGCACACTTCTTGTCCACAAGGAGAGCACACTCCTTATCAGTGATTGTGCGCTACAGATCTTCAACTCCAACACACTCCTTGTTAATAGAGGTTGCATCCTCTTGTTCCTCTTGTGTGCACCCTTCCGTGTTTGCATGGTGAGTGCACTCCTAGGAAATAGGGGACCTCTCCACTTCAAGTAACTAACGCATCCATTAGTCAAAAAGTGGTGATCATGTATGAACTTGCTTTGCATGCAATTTTTTTATAAGTTTCCCAGGTCATCATTCATTCTCATTATCACTGTTCATTCTGGGTTGAACGCATTCTCTCACAACAAGGAGTTTTTTTTCAATATTGATCACAAGTGTGTGAATTCTAGGTAAATTTTGCACAATATCGTTTTGTTTGATTTTGTCATTTTTTAGTGCTACTTATGTTTTCCTTAGTGGTGTTTCAATCTGTTTTCACACATGAAGTGTTTCTTTCATCCACACTTCCTCTTATAGGTGTCATATTGTTGTTGCAAGTGTCATTTCTAGAGACTCTTTGCATTCCATGACCTTTCATCTTCTAGTCATGATTGGGGCTTAACCTATAAACAATTGTAGACATTCTCTTTCATTTTAATGTTTTCTTGGATTGTTGTTGGTATTCACTTAGCTTTTTTATCCTATATACGAGCAGAGTGCACTTCTGGAAAACAAGGACCCTCTATCCACCAAAAATATTCCCAACAAAAGAAGCCCTCTTCTAGAGCGCACTTTTGAGAAACAAGTACCTTTTTTTTTTTAAAATTGTGCCCAACAAGAAAGAATCTCCTCTCAAGAATGAAAATGCACTATCAAGAAACAATGAGGAATCCTTGCCAAATTTTATTGTGCCTTGCACCCTCACTAGCTCTTCTAGAGCACACAATGCACTCTCTAGCATCAGTGTGCCCCTCCTTGTCCCTTGTGACTATGTGTGGTGCCAAATAACACACACTCTCTCTCTCTCTCTCTCTCTCTCTCTCTCTAGAGCACACAAAAAAATCTCGTGCATCAGTGTGCTCCTCCTTGTCCATTGTGACTACACCCTGTGCTAAAGCATTCTCTCTCTCCCTCCCTCTCTCTCTCTCTCTCTCTCTCTCTCTCTCTCTCTCTATGAGCGCATAGTGCATTGACTGTCTACTGTTGTCCCGACATGTGCCCTCTTCTTTGCCATGATGCAATAAGCACTCCTAGTGGCTATTTTAGTCTCACGGTATTACCTATGATGGGCTTGTGCTTCCATATTTCTAATTTCATCCTTAATCACTTTCTTTTCAATAGTTTTCATATGATAGCTTTGGAATTTATTGAAACTAATTTTTCTTCACCATGAGTGAGTTTTGACTTGCAGGTGTTAAAAATACAACTTACATCACTCTCTCATCATTTTCCAAGATGATGCCTCCTACTACCCATCAAGCTACATTAAAAATAAATGTCAGAAGCTAGCACTGAGGAGGTAGTGGAAATTACTAATCCAATTGTCCCTATTCTTTCAGATACACAACATTTCTTAGATAAATCCCTAAAAGCCTCATTGAATTACATCAAATATGATTTCATGCAAAAGAAATTCCCAGAAGGCTTATAAGACATGGAAGTTTACATAAATATCAAGAGCTCAGGGATACATAGAGTTGCATGCAGATTCCCAGTGATGCCTTGTGTAGAAGCTATCGAATGGATCCTTTTACACATGTATAACAAGAATTTGGTCCTCACATTGAAAGTAGAAATAATATTTCCACTTACCATCCACATCATATATATTCATATTACAAAATGGTAAAACTAAAGGAGAATGTGAACACAAAGTTTTATGCAACTTGGGAGAATATTAATACCAAGGAAGTAATCAAATCCCGATTCTAAGGGCCTACAAAATTCCACTAGAGACCAATTGTAGTTTATTAGACCAGATCCTTGAGAAATATCTACCAGTATCTTGTAGTGATGAATTGCAGGCTATATGGATGGAAGAATGCAAATTACTTTAAGGAGAATTGGATTTTCCTACTCAACCTCATTATGTCAAGAGGTAAAGTTTTCAATTGGGTAGACATCCTCTCTCATGAATTGGAAAGTAACATATAAAAAGCCAAAGCAACATTACAAGCCAAAAAAGCACCAATGTTCTACATGTTTGCTTATATGTTGGATGGTATTTTCACTTGTTATGAGTTCACTAGGATGAAATGGAACTAGACCTCATAGGAGAAGTTACACATCTACTTTCATTATAGACTATTGTTAGAAGGTATTTTCTGAGGATTTATGATAATTTGGTAGAACACTTCTTTGTAGTGTTGTACATAATAAGCTTTGAGACAAAACCTCCTTGCATGAAAGAGCAGGTGAACGAGGCACTTTATAATATTGCATATTGATTTGCTTCACTGTAGGTAACATACATCAGGTTTTTTGGGTGCCACACAACCCCTCACGTTATGCCTAGTTATGTGACCAATATGGTGGTCTTGCAGGAGGTGGCCTTTCAGTTGAACAATGTATTTTCTACACATGTCTAGAGGAGGAAGAAGGGTCATTGGCATGCTTTTCCTTTATAGATTGGACTTTATGAGCAAAAAAACCTTAAGGCGGCTGATGCTGAAATTGAAGAGCTCAATTGGTGTCACTTTAGAATGATGAGCTTCCATAGATACAATCCTAGGAAGGTTTGCAGACAACATTATGACAAGACATAATACAACCAGTCATATGGACCTATGAATGTACCAGAAGATGATAAAACCAAGAATTGGTACAATGCACTAAGGAAGAATCGTCCAGGAGATGAGGCAGGGCCCTCCCAGGCTTTACAATTACCGAATGTATAGATGGAGGAGATTCGATAAGAAGAAACTGTCTAAGCAGACAATGTAGCATCGAGGAAGAGGTTGAAGTAGGATCTAGTGGTAGAAAGCAATAGAAAGTTTAAAGTCAATCAAATGTGAAATGGTGTAATTGAGGCAGAGTAGCTAGAAGAAGAGCTCAAAAGAGAGAAAGAGCACTTATAGAAAGAATAGGAGGAAAAGAGGAAGCAAGATGAATTGCTAAAGAAAAAAGTAGAGGAGGAAAGGAGAAGAACAACAGAAGCAGTTTCTAGAAGAACAAATAAATAAATTACATGAGGAAGAAGTCACATAGATAATGGAGGAAGAACATATGGCCCATGAATTGGAAGCAGAGTTGGAGGAAGAGGATTCCATTGAGCCAATTGTAGATGAACCAAACACTCAGCCTAAGCCTCTTCTCATTGGTGGCCATATCACATTTAGTGAAATGGGAATTTATCCTCCACCAAATGACAAGGTCATGTATGTATGCAACCTTACCTTTGACCAGATGAAGAAGAGGATTGTATAAGAAAGGAGAAGGTAATTTCCCAATGATCTTGCCCATCTAGTCTCCATATCCACAAAGAAGGTGATAGCATCTAATACCAGGAGAAATCCAAGAGCATTCATGGTAGCGAATGTGGCTTTTGCAACGACAACTCAAGATAATACATAAAATCTTATGAGTGAAGTTGCACAATTGTGGAAAGAGTTGGCAAGTTCAAAACAACAAATTGATTACCTTGTCACATAGAATCAATGATTATCTTACCCAAGTATTAAGATGATGGAGCTACGGTGAAATATATCTAATGAATTAAAGCCAATGGAAGACACCATGAGGCAACTATATAGTGAGATGATTCTATTGCATGAGGTGGTGGCACCCTTGGTACAAATTTAGATAAATCTCAAGAGATCCTAAAGCTTCTAAAGGTTATGAATAGAGATGTAGATCTGAAATAGGATTTGGGTGTTAAGTCCTGATGTTCCTGAAAAGTTGGTCAAGAAGGACAGGATAGATGCCGAGGTGAATAGAGAATATTTAAGACATCACACTTAGAACTATAGTCACCGTAATGAACAAGCGACGAACATCATAACTACTTATGTTTGACTACATAGTGTTCTAAATTCCCTGGCATAGAAACATAAAATACCTTCTATGGGTTCACTGAGAGAAGTAAGAGCCAAGGACGTCATGATGCAGGAGATAAAATATTTTATTGAACAAATCAAGAAAGCTACAGATCAAGAAGGCTTGGATATCACCAATAATACTATTCTATAGTGTGCATTTGGGCAACCCAAAGTTCACATGAAGTTATCCTGGTTGTGGAATAACATATAGTTTAGCTCCAAATCCATATTATCAAATGATTTGGAGGTGAAGATACGATATGTTTCAGAGTTTCCGATCATAGTTAAAGTTATTGTGAC
Organism: Pinus taeda; assembly: GCA_000404065.3. Lineage (NCBI taxonomy): Eukaryota > Viridiplantae > Streptophyta > Pinopsida > Pinales > Pinaceae > Pinus > Pinus taeda. The sequence goes on from APFE030211303.1 coordinate 62,023, forward strand.
ATAATTCAGAACATGGAACTCCTACATCACAAATGAACTTCATGTTGCTTGCAGTAATAATTATGTGTTTATCTAAAAATTTATATATCAATACCGGATCAATATGCTTTGAGACATAGATCTATATCTACCAAAGAGACTATGATTTTTCTATTTACCCTTACTATTTTGAATCAAATCATAACCAAAATTTCACACCTAGAAACTCTAAAACAAGGTTTCTACTTCAATTTCCACTCTTTTAATCACACGTTTCCAAAAGATGGCAACTTATTACAAGAAAAACAACTAAACTACCAATGATATTCAGCCTGGACAACACTCTCAAGGCTACAACCTCACTAAGTAAACATAATACTTCAAATGTAAATCACTCTCACATCTATTCTCTTATCTAACTCTATTTACTAGTTCATCAAATGCATGGATCAAGAACTACTCTACAAATTAATTGCACCAATCCTCAACTTCTCTTAATAAAATGTATGCAGATACTAATGTATGAAAAATCCCAATCCAACAAGATTAACACTACCGACTCAAGTTCAAATCAAACAATAACCAATCATGTTGCTAACACACACTTGTAAGATGACAAGTACTCACAATAATAATGTCATAAATAATTTGTAATAAAATATAAAACACAATATTGAATGCATGGTACTCATACAAAGAAGCAGAGTCTCGTTCTTTTAAATAAACAAGTTTTGAAGTGTATGAGGATTCAAAACCAGAAAAATACCCAAGTCAAAACCATTAATAGAACAAATCTAAAAGGTTGTGCAATAAACAACCACCAAATCAATGAATATATAATGAGGCAGGACCATATCTAACAAATTTGAATTGGGACTGAAACCTTTATCCAAGAACTTAGTACATTGGAATTTCTACAATCATTAAAAATAGAGTAATCATGTATTTCATTAACAAACCAACCCTTCAATTCTACTCAAGATTTAACACGTAGATTCAAAAGGATATTACGAGTATGCAGAATAAACCCAGAGTATGAAAGAAACACAACAATATTTAATCGATAGAAAAAATTATACAATTTTTATAACCACGCACACAATAATGTTTCAATCAGCACACAATACACATAAGTCTACAGATGGTACACAAAAGGGTTATGGAGATAGGATGGTGGGCCCGATTAGACCAGCTCACACACCCTGGTAAAGAAGATAACTTACAGAAAAGAAATATCAACCATGCATAATAACATAACTCATAGAAGGAATACAAATTTCCACAGAGGTTGTTTGTATTGATTAAGCAGTGATTACATCATAATTTTTCCTATCTGAGCAGCAGAAATATTTAGCAGCATCTACCAATTCTTGCTAGCCTGGCCCAAGGCCTGACTTACAATAAAAATTGTTGGATCTGAGATCTCAACTTTTGCCAAAATAAACCTAATAGCCTAGACTTAGATAGTAGAAAGTTGAATTTGCTTGTGAGGATGACCCATTGGAGACCAAACCTGCTTCCACAGACTATTTCCAATGATGGAGGGAAACAAGCGAACCTTCCAAACATCTTGTTGAAAAATCCTAGCTACCAGCTCATTCCTTGAAGAGTTGACCACAAACCATAGCACATGCAACCTTGTAGGTACATGTATTGCACACATTAGGGTTAGTGTCTTGTATAGAGAACACAATTTTAGAAAATCACACTAATTGAATTATTCTAACATTAAAATATGGATATGCCTACCAAATTCTTAAGATATGATGTTTGTAACACATTTCCTCAAAACCACATCAAAATGAAAGGTAAAAATTATAGGTTTAGACCAAAATTAAGTGGAACAGGGGTGGGTAAGGGAGGAAAATAGGATATTTCTAGCACCAACACTCCTCCAATCTTATATTCTTGTGTGTACTCATGCAAAATTTCAATCTTATGCAAAAAATGAAACTATGGAGATCCTTCCATCACTTCTTAACTTTGATGCTGATTTCCATGTATGACCCCTGTCTTTTTCGGCTTCTTTTTCAGTATCTCATTCTTGTACTTCCATGTACTTAGATCATCTTCCAACTTATGATTTTTCTCATTTGGTTCCAGTATCTCAACATTAAACTTGACTATAGTATTCCCCAGAGTTGAATTCTGAGTTTGAATACACTAATTCAGAACCTCAATTTATTTTATCTCATATTGTAGAGAAACAATCTTCTTTGCATTCTTCCCTTTTCTAAGCAGGGTATTAAGAGGAACATAATCCTTTTCTTCTATAGTTGGCACACTCCCACGGTCATGGCCTATCTTTGCAATGACTTTTGTACACTTCCACACTTGTACTACAAAGCATCCTAAGGATTGCTTTGCTAGATTAACATGTTGTTTGAGATTGTCGGTCTTGATTTGCACTACAAATTGATACTAATCAGACCCCCGAGAGACTAATTCCTTAGAAACCAATATTTTGATTAGGAAAACATGATATAATTGTCCCTCCTTCTTATCAACATAACTTCTTTTAACCCCACTTGACATCCTTGTCAAAATTTTAAGGAGAAGATAAGGAAAATTCAAGGTTTGACCTGATTCAAAGTGGAGAAACAATTGAATGTGGTGAAGGAGAGAAAATTAAAACCTGACCTTCACAGGTCATAAAATTATGTAGGATAATCAATAGACTTCTCCATTTCTCCATTATGCATTTCACATGAATCCCATGTTTTTAGTGAACCCTGTGATCTGGTTTGACCATGAAACTACGCCATGGTTCCATATCAAATTATCCCTTCTTGAACAAATTCTCCCCTTCACAGGGAATAACCGTTACTTCAGCCATGAATTGTTCAGAAACGACGAACATTAATGACCCCACCATCACCATTTTACCATCAAAATTATTAGCAATCAATTGTGCAATTTTAAAATCATGCCCATCGAATTTCTTCAAGAACAGCAGCTATCCTGTTGCATTCAATATTTGGAAACTGACTTTATACTCAAGCAAGCCCTTAACTTCACCAATCGACCTCGGTTCAAACCTTACCGGAACCATCCCATTTCTTATAGTCTTCTGCTTGTAAATTATGCTACACTACTCTTACCCTGGCCTTGTACTTTGATTCCTTTCATACTGATACTCCCGTCGACCACTTAAAGTACTAGCAACATTAATACCTCTACAAGGCTACACCAAAAATATATGCAAACTTTCCTTCGCTAAATTTCCACACATGCTTGCTATCAATTGTCTTTTAGTTCACAGGGTTATTCCACATCCAATGCTTTCTTAATCAGTCAACAACCCAAACCATGATCATGCAAGCATGAAGTCATGATAGGATAGGAATCATAACAATAATTTTCAGCCAGGGGTGATTACAAAGGGATGGGTCCAATTAGGATAATCATAACAACAAGTATTCACAACGTGACCAATGGAAAGAAATGATAATGTTGAATGAGAGAAACTTTTGATCAGTTTAACTACCATATATAGTGGTGACATCAAGGATACCCAAACCTATGCTTCCTCCATAATTATTGTAGCTTATCAGATAATAATTACACACATTATTTTGTTTAAATATGAAGTCTAGAGTAGGTTAAAAATATGTCAGGCGTAATTTCAATTTAATGTGTCAACAAAGTTTGTGATAGAGATAAACCACTATGGATACCCAATTATATTAAGTAACCCTTTTCTCATTCAAAAGTATAACAAAAATATCATACTAGTTAAGTAGGGTCATTGAACATATAAAACTAATAACATTAGCCAACAAAGCGTAGGTCAAAATTCATTGCATGTGGCTAGTGCCTGCACTGCATGGTTTTCATGCACTTCCCAAGAAACTCAAGAAATGATGATGATGAACTAATTAAATAATTCAAAGTTGTTATATTTAAGTTGGATGTTGTCAATTTAGACCTTGTAAGAATTTCTTACTGCCTGGTGCTATCAAAAGATGTTGCAGATGTAGGTAGAGTGTTATGAGAGAAAGAAACTTGCAAGTTTTTTTGAATCAGGGGGAACAAAGAAGTGAGAGCAGAAATAAATTTTAAAATATAGATGGTATTAGCTTCAAGAAACATAAGAAAGGGAAATCATGGGATAATATGCCTATAGAATGAAGGGGGAAACATAATCGGGATAAGAAAATGGGAAATATATAAAGGGGAAAACATAATTAGGAATAGGGATAATGGTGAATATTCAACAAAGAATGGGGAAGAAAGAAGTAGGAAATAGAGCCAAGCAGAGTTCCCATGTTTCCAAATCATTATTCCTTTACATTTTTTGATGTTGTGGCTTATGGGAAATAAAATGACTGCAGTGGGAACGATTCATGTTTACTACATATAGATAAAATAAGATGTCTTCCTTGAGCTTAATAAAGGCAGGCTCCTGCTAGTTAAACTCTATTTCCACCAGAAATACCTACAAGAACATACTTCTACAAAGACATACTAAACATGTTTATTGATTCAGTTAACATTCCCATTTTATTGAAAAGAAAGAAAGAGCATACCTGCCAGTGACTTGGTTTTCAAGCATACCCTTACACAACTACAACAACAAGATGATTTTCACAGTCATGCAATATTTTTTTTTTTCTCTTTTTATTTAATTTTTTCTTTTTTAAATTGAAGAGAGGAAATCAATGAATACTTACATTAGTTTAGTAATCTCCCCTGCCTACCATTTTAAAATCTATCTGTCATTGAACTTGTTGCATAAAGTCTTCCTTGGTGTTGGGATAAAGATATAACCTGAGTCTATGGCCATTCACTAGGAAGATGGTACCATGTTCATCATTAGTCTTTATCTCAACTACCCCATTCTCAAAAACTCTAATCACCTCGTAAGGTCTTGTTGACAGTGCTAGACTCGCCAACATATCAAGGGGATCTGCCCGGTAAGAAGTCCTAATTAGACCTCAGACCGTTTGGTGTAGGAGTCCCAGCAATGGATCATATGGTAATGCCTTGACCACGATTTCGCATAGAGGCAAGTAAGATAACTCTGTTGGTAGCAAGGGTGTGACAGCTACAGTGGGTCAAGGAAGGTATGTGAGAGGTTCTAAAACAAGTGGGTTGAGATGAGTGCGCCCCTTGGCAACCTGTAATAGTACTCGGATGGGAAGGGAACACACGAGCGAAGAGACATCACAAGATCGAAAGCAAGTGAGCTGGAAATCAAAAGTTATGGTTAAACCAATCAACACATTTCAGTAAGATTCATACATACTCATACAGAATAGTCCATACATGCATGCGTAAGAAAGAAAATACATATTCCATTTAGAGTAAACAAGATAATTGGAATACAATACAACATATGCATGAAACATCATGGCTCTTATTATATAAAAAAGTGTAAGTTCTAGTCATACAATACATATATGTACACCCGCTAGCTTCAATAGTGTAATGTTATAACCACATCTACCTGCTCCTCAAAAGAGATGTACTAGCTCCGTGCAGTGGAGAAGCCAAGGCACATTACAATACTGTCCAAGCTCTCTCCAAGATAGTCTTATCAGAATCTTGGCTGACCAAAAGCCTATATAATGAGTTATGAGGGACTATTTATAAAAAAGGGTGGGGTGACATTCCCCTTTGTGACAGTTCAACTACCCTCATGAGTCTTCACCTACTCTATGACTATTACAACCAACTATTGACACTTGAATTACACTTGACATGACTTTACATTACAACACACATGTACCCATGTGAATAAAATGGCTTGAGAAAGCCATGCAAGACATCACTTTGACTTAGACAACCATGGAATTCCAACTCCTCAACATCCTCATGCTGATCAACAATAACATATTGATGCCAAGATTTGTAGTCCTTGATGGTGTTTGTGTGCTCCACGGTGACATCCATCTGAAACCTGACTCTTACCTCCATGGCATCTAGATACACTACTCGAGCTCCTTTGTCCAACTCATCTGAAAGCATGTGCATTATTGTCTTCAATGTGGTCGGACCAACATCATACTTGTGCACGATGTCTGCACTGATGGGCAAGTCTAGGCTAGTGGCAATGCGCATCAACTCATCGAAGTACGAGTCAAGCTCTATTTGGACTTGTTTCTTTTTCTTCGCCTGGGTGAGAGTCCCAATAGATGGGATCACATGTGTGCGTACCACAACATCCATACTTTTGAATACTCCTGGATGGGAAGCTTGTATGCTGGTGATGAATTGCAGGAGATCTTCATAATTTCGAATCTGACTCTGGATACATGCCTTTAGCTCGACCGCATTGGTCCTCATCATCTTAGGAAAGTGAAGTGGGTCTTCCTTGTACTTTATCGTCCATGCTTGCATGTCATCAACAACAACATGCAAGTTCATCAAGATGCATGCTCTCCTATCACATCGTTGTTGTCATCCATTGAGATGGACGATTGCCTTGTTCATGGTACCAAACTTGGAGTACTGTGCTCACATAACTATGTCAAGGGACAATACTTCATCTAGTATTGCCTTCTTCAATTCATCTTGGGTGAACATTGTCACCAAGTCTCCTTGCTTGGTCGTTTATAGTTCCTTTGCCATTCGCTCATTCTCTACTATTAGGAAGTGAACACTTGATCTAGTGGCTTTGGCATACACCCTGGTTGCATTGGCCAAGGCAACTAGATGTTTTTGCACTTTAGTCACAATCACGCATTCCTCAACTTACGTAGGAGACATATGATCCTCTAGAGTTGACACTTTGCGAGAGTGCACAACTCTATGTTGGGATTCGTTGAACAAGATGTTGTGCGTCTCTTCTTCTGGCTGATCACCAAGGATCTCAATGTCTCCTTGGTAAATTGATACTTTCTCATCATCTGGATGCATTGAAGTGAGTGAGTCAACCTCTTTGTGGTGAGGCGTGAGGTTGGTGTCCTGTTCCAACTCCTGCTGCTCCATGTCTACATCCAACTGTTGAAGTGGTTGTTCTATCTCATGAGTGAAGTCTTTCCCCTACAATGGTTCACCTTGTTCACCAGATGCCAGCTGCTCCAATGAATCAAATACTTGTACGGGTGCTGCTTCATCTATTTGCACATGTTGTGCCCCCTGCTATATATATTGTTGCTACACTTCCCTCTCATGTTTGAGCAGCTCTTGTTCCTTTCAGAGTTGATCCCTTAGCTCATGAAACTCCTTCTCTACTTCTTACATTCTCTTCTTGTCCCTCTGCCTTCACACAATTTTCTTGTCACACTGGTGCCTCTTTGCCTTTATACCCATTGCTTCTTTCTCTACCAATGGATCTACTTGAAACTTGCAGCTTTGCTCCTCCTCCATGTGATCGACAATATTCCTCTTGCCTTTTTCATGCACTGGTATGCTTTCATCTGCTACCACTGGTGCTACTAGTGCTCTCCGTGATGCTGCTTCATGTTTCTTTTCTAACAACTCCATAATAAAGCTGACCTATTCATTGGGTCTGGAGAAACTATAGCAGTATCTCCATGGGTCCTCCTCGGAACAATGAAACACCTTGTGGATCCAGTTGAATTGAACTCTTGTGCAGTGATCTTTCACAATGCAATGTGGGTCATACAGATTGTAGCTTTGGAGGTTGAGTGGGTACTTCCTCATCTTTTCCTCTTTGACATCTTCTTTCTTGATACTCCAAATCTCATATAATCCAATCCGCAACAGAAGAGTGGGCCAACATGCCTTCTTCTTCTAATTCAATCTAGTTGTCAATCTTGTCGAGATGTGATATGCTACTTCCTACATGAAAAGTACGTCCAAGGAAAAATTTGGTAGAACATGAGGAGAAGCTTCTCCACACTGAAAATTCGGATTAATTTGTCAGACGATGAGGCATACCAATCAGAAATGCCCAAAAATGCCTCCATTTCTTCCTTTGACATGTAGGGTGGATCCCGTTCAAATATCATCTTGTACACAGGGGTGACAAAATGATTGGACAACAGTTTGATTACTCATCTGAAGTTGCATTCAGACAACAACTTGAAATATGTGTTCACAACAGTCTCCATTAGTGACCATGCCCACTCCAAGCCTGGGAACTCCTGTCGGGCACAGATTGCATCTAAGATGTAGCTGGACATGTAAATATCTAGATGCATACCTCCGTGTGACTATCAAGTCTTCGTTACTTGTTCATTCAACTGATGAGCGAACATGTCAGACTAGTTACATGGTTTTCCTTCTCTAGCCACTTGTTATAGTTTGATCACACAACTCTGTGGGAAAGTTTCTGTGCTTGCTTGCCCATATAGTCGATAAGCAAATACAACCAAGGACTGGTATGTCTTCCTCAATATCTTTGTCTTGTAGATCTAATTGGGTGTCAACCTAAATCAAGCTGGCTCCTTTACCCAGTTCTTCAGAGTGTCTCTGGAGTTAGCACTACTATTGGTTAAGCTGAATGGAGTCTTCATGATAGTCACGGGCTTTGACATCTGATACATCTCATCATAATATCATGCCCAGAAGGTTGTAAGATTCATCCCACTGACATTGCTCAAGGTCATCATCTCGAGATCATCGTGAGAGACAATCCAGTGTATCATGTCCATGCATGGGAATGCGGGTATCTGCATGTAATTTGATACAAGCCGAACTTGTGAATGTTCATATACACTTGATGATCTTCGAGGCCTTCCTCAAAAGTGCATGTAAATGTTTCATTGACCTCTTTCCATTTCATCTTGATGTCCCTATCTATATACAACTTTGTATCTTCATATATTGGTATACTAAAGGACACTCGCTCAATTGCTACTCCAACTGCATTTCCATCAGTGTCCTATGATCCTGTTCTATTGGAAGCCATTCATCCTGTACTGCTAAGAGACGAATGAACACCTAAAAGATATGGAGACAAGTAACATGCATGGCAAGAAATATTTCAGCGAAAACCAAAGCAAATTCAGGGAATGACACAGCACATACCTGGGGAACTGATAGGAAAGATTGCACAATTTCTTTTGGGAGGCTGGGTGACTAACTTCCAAAACTGCACAAAAGCAGTCTAGGATGTATGGGAGGAAAGACTGGCTACTTAATTTGTGCAATGCACAATCCAGACTGGCTATTGGCTGCTGGGATTGCGCAATGCACAAATCCAGCTCAGAGTGACTACAGGCTCAGGGACTGCAATGCACAATTTTATGGGCCAACAGTCACTGTCCCTCATAAATGCATAAAATAGTCTTGGAGGACAGTGTTGGGCATAAATGCACATTTCTGGAGAGGAAGAAAGAGCTTTCCTTACCCAGATTACACAATGTTGTCCTAGTGAAGGTAGAGTCTGGGCCAAGTTGGCCCGACTCACCGACGGGCAACTGAAAGAAAATATGACAGTGAATGCATGGTGACACTAAGTGAAAGAAGAAGTGATTGATAGTGCATGAAAACATGAACGAAATATCATTAAACATATTACCATTCATGTGAGTGAAGCGAGTTTTCGAATCGGTGACAATTCATGCAAAACAATTTCATGCATGCGACAACAGCGAGATAGAAACGAAAACTGAAACAAAGCTAGGAAAAGCTATTATACATGTAAATGACAAAAAACGTTCAAAGAAATCAAGAAAACAACACTCACACAATCGAATACACAAAAAACGACAGAAATGCTGAAAAAGACAAGTTGAGGCCACTTACCCATGAATAGCTGAGTTGGATGTGTTGAAGAGTTCTGGATGTGTTGTGGGATGTCACAGCTCCAAGATTGATGTGAATGAATGAGCTCTGATGGGCCGAATAAATAAGTTTTGAGCTCATGACGCGCATGCCACCAATCTAGGAAAAGGTGAAACTTGGAGGAAATTTTCTAAAACAACTTTGCATGTAACCTCCAGCTACTAAAAATAGCTCCTTAAATCCTGGGATGCCTTTTGCATGTTTCCTTTTGCATGTGGAACTAGTCAACCAAACTGCTCATGAATGAAGCTACTCAACTACTTGAGAAAAATTCGCATTTCTGGTTGGGAGTTGTGCTCACTGCCCAGGAGATTTGTGCAATTTCTAGGTAGAGAAATTGACTGCTACCCAGATTTGTGCAAATTTTGGGTTGAGCAGCCTTGCTGGGGAAAATTGTGCAATTTTCACTAGGAGCTCCGATTGGCAGAATTGTGCAATTCTGGATCCCAGCAGGCTGCCAGACAGGATTGCGTAATTCCTGGAGGGAAGGTTAGTTTCCCTCTAGAAATGAGCAATTTCTTGGGGGAGCTGCTCAACCTGTAGTTGGAACAATTGTGGTGAAAACCCTATGAGGGGAATGCATCAAGCTGTGATCAACAAGCTGTCTTGGTGCAAGCAAAAGACTGAATCTTGTGTACTTCATGAAGCAAGACAAGTTGCTGTGAAAGGTTGGTAGGGAAGCTCCAAAACAAAGCTAAGATGACATTTTGGAGGGTGGTCGTAGCCTCTACAATAGGTCTCAACTAGTGTGTGTGGAGCTTTCATTTGAAATTCTTTAACTTTGAGTCATAGAGGAGCACCCCATTGCCCAGATGGAACTTCTTTTTCCTGATCAATTTATGATGCCATTTACTACATTGTTGTTGAATAAAAATGGTTTGTTGTACAACATCCCTTCTCATCTCATCCAGTTCACTTAATTGTAAGACGCATTATTGTTATGCCTCTAAGAGATCCAATCCTAACTGAACTACAGTCTCATGGGTTTTAATATGGAATTCAATCAACAACAAAACATGCTTCTCGTATACCAACTAATAAGGCATATTGCCAATACTATTTTTCCAAGTAGTCATGTATCCCCACAATGCTTTTGGTAACCTGCTTGCCCAATCCTTTTAATGGGTACTTACTATATTTGTAAGAATGGATTCAATCACTTTATTTGTGGACTCTACCTAGCGATTTGCTTGCAGATGGTACAATGTAGATTTCCTGTGCCGAATCTTGTATTGATCTACAACTCCTTTACTAGATTAGAAACGAATTGTGGTCCATTGTCAGTAAAATTTTCTCTCGGTACTCCAAATCTATTACAAATTTTAGTAAATAAGAAATCAACAACAAATTTTTCAGTGGCATAAGGAACAACCCTAGCTTCTACCCATTTTGTCACAAAATTTGTACAAACCAAGTTATATCTTTTGTTTAAAGATGTCGGGGCTATAGGTCCAACAAAGTCAATAGCCCATTTTTCAAAGGGCTCTAACATGACTGACAACCACAAATGCATCTCACCAGCTTGACCGGGTTGGCCCATTCGGTGAAAACTATCACAACACCTAACATATTGTTTGGCAAAAGTAGCCAATGTGAAGGACTTTGTATGTTGTCCTCTTGTCTATGAAATGGCCTCCATAAGGCTCATCATGGGTGCTTTTAAAATATTAAAATATCAAACACATCTTCCTCCCTTACATATATACAGATAATAAGGTCAAGTCCTATGTAAAAGAGCTCTCCTTGGATCTAGGAGTATGAAGCACTATTCTAAATGATTCTCTTCCTTTCCCTAGTAGATAGTTATGGTGGTGTTTTTTCTATAATAGGATAATTTGCTATATCAAAAAACCAAGGGGAGTTTGTTGAAACAATAAATAGGTGTCCATTGGTAATTGATCATCTACAGGAATTGCTTGGCCATGGTTATTCAATCTAGAAATATAGTCGGCTAAAACATTTGACTTTCCTTGCCTATCAATTATATTCACATTTAATTCATGTAGTAAAAGAAACCACCTAGTCACCCTACCACTATTTAAAGGTTTGTTCATTAAATATTTTATAGTAGAGTGCTCTATATGTACAACTACTTCATGTCCTGTAGCGTATGAACTTATTAATAGGAAAAACAACATCTAGGAACTATTTCTCTATCATTGTATAATTAAGCTCGACAAATGATAAGTTGTTGCTAACGAAGTATATGTGTTATAGATCCATTTGGGCACATCAAATCCCAACAATCAGATCAATGATTTTGGACTCATCAAACCCTAAAATAGTTGTTTCATGCCCTACACAAGTCAACCCTTTGAATTCCTCCTTCTAAGACAGTTTCATGACTTGAAGACATCCAGAGATTGCCTCTAGAAGGACCAACGTAGGTAAGCCCTTATGAAGGTGCACTGCATAGCAGCTAAGTCCACTACTAGGGTGCATTGCAGAGCACTTAGGCTTCCTTTCACTTGTGCTGGGTGAGAATGAGTGAAATTCACATAGGGTTTAGGAATATTCTTATCTTGTGGAGTCATCTAGAATTTTTCCTGTCATATCAACTCCTATGAGCTCGAAAATGGATGAGAAATGAGTTAAGGATCATCTTATCCTCTCATCCCTTCCTCCCTGGAACTAATTCTAGGTATGGAAGGCCATTCAATGTCACCATTAATGACAAATCTCCTTGATCTTCCTATAAATTGACCACTCATCTAAATGATCAGGAGCTTGTTGGATTATGTTGAATTGTAAGGAGATAATGAGGCTATGAGACTTGACTTTGGAGCAAATGATGTGATGCCATAAGCTTGTCTTGCTTTTGATGTGATGTGGATGGGATCCAAGCTGGAGGAATGACTTTGAATCAGACATTGATGGTTGTAATTCCTTCTTCTATCTAATAAAGTGTTTGAACCCTTTTCCATACGATGTGTTCTTTCATAATGCTTATATGTATGAATTGCTTCTGATTCCTTTCATTTATATTCAATGGATCATATGCTTTGATCAGTTTTCATTTTCTGTTGTGTTGACAGGGTAGTTTTCAAGCAGATTAAGTACGGGAAGGAGCAATGGAATCGATACAAGGGATATGAGAGGAAAGCAGAACTGCAGGTAGGTCTTCTATACTCTCTTCTTATCTATTGCTTAGAGGGAAAGTCTAAAATGCTTCAAACTATTGTTCTAGGCACAACTACATGTCTAGTGAATTAGTATTTATCAGTAGATGCTAAATTCTCCAAAACAAATTGGCGACCATACTGGGGAAATGCGCTCAGCGTAGCCTAGACACTGAGACAGTGCGCTGTAAAGCATCTAGCCTTCTATCTGGGTGCTCTTCAGTGCAATTTTCGATGTCAAAGCCTGAGCTGATCCTAGGGCAAAAAAATGAAACCCAAGGGCCCCAAGAAACCCTAAAACTTGCATGAAATGACAAAAGAATGGACTGAAAATAAAGTAGAGAGGTTTAGTTCCAACCTGGTCCAGACGACTTGCGAAACGGTCCACAGAATCTTTTGCAATCAGTCGGTGAAGTTTGAGGTAAAAACTGAGCTCAGAACATAAAACTAGATGGTAAGTTCCAAATGGTAAAAACTTATTTTATGTTTATTTAATGTTAATTAATCGACTAAACATTAGTATTTGCCAAGGATAATTTTAGGGGCGAATGTTCGCCCTTTGGCGAAATTAAGGGGTTTTAAATTTTTAGTGGGCAAATATTTTGTATCATAGTACATTTTTACAAATCACCTCAAATAGCCCACCTTATATAAAGGGAGAGGGTAAAAAAGGTAAATTTAGCCCTTGAAATTAGGAGTTACAACCTTCCATTCGCCCATTTTCAAGAATAGGTTTTATTTAAGTGAATCCATTCGCCCATTTCAAGAATAGGTTTTATTTAAGTGAATCCTATGGGCCAAAGGCCCAAATACCATATTTATAAAAGAGGTATGGTAAATTAATAAAAATATAAATAAATGAGAGGTATGGTAAATAAATAAA
>APFE030211303.1:80870-92349 GCA_000404065.3 Pinus taeda
TTTTTCCTATATACCATGGAGATTCGCCCATTTATTATATTTATAAATTTAGAGGGGGTTCTTAAAATTTTCCCTGGTATTTGCCTATTTTTACCTATGAAACAGATATTTTAAATCCATTTGGTCATGTTTTGAGCAAGTTTACAACTGATTTGTAGAATTCACGTGCTCGATTATAAGTTGTACTTTTGACCACAAAGGACACTTTTATCTCTTTTTCAAGCTTTGTTAAAAATGAAAAAGGAACCCTCTTCGAGTCCTCTTTAAGCTCTTTTCAGACTCTCTAAACATGAAAAGATTTCTGAGTGCTTGTCCTTTCCAACTCATTCAAGGATTGGAAACGATATCTCTCTTGTATTATTTTACGCTTTTTTGGACTTGAGAGATTAATTTGCGAAAAAGAACTTGTGGAGTTTTCTTTTTGTCCCTTTTTAAACTCTCTAAACATGAAAAATACGGAGTTATTTTTGTCGTTAAACTCGTTAAAAACATCAAATAGTGACAAACTTGTCCATCTAGACAAGACCGAGTTTCACCTTCACTAGAATCGTTAAAACATCAAATAGCGATGGATTTGCCCAAAGGGTGAAATTATACAACAAGCATATGTTATCCTCCTCAAGCTTGATAAAACTAAAGAGGTACTCGTCAGCAATGACTAGGGAAAATGGAAAAAGGGGAAAACCACTTTATGGTAGTAGGTCGCTCTTGAACATGACACTTTCACTCCATCATTGTGACTATCTGGGTTGGGTTATTAGCTTGATGGATATCACAACATTGGTCTATCATACCATCCATTGCTTTGTTTTGGGTCAATGCTACCAATTCACTTTAGTGTCGCTGACATGTTCAAGAGAATTCATCCAATCAAAATCCATCTTTTGTAATGCCATAAACCTTCATTTTCATGACCCCCATTCCTAAACTTTGTGTCGTCAGTCAAATTACATCTCTAAAATCACTACATTCATTTCATGTTGTTGATGTGGGATACATCAAGGCCCTCCTGTGATGAGTCCCTTCTTGTCGACATCAACTCATTATCCAATATGTTGACTTAGAACCACCCATTCAATACCTTGAGGTTTGCATACATCAATGGCATTCGACCAAAAGACTTTGTATGGTGTTCAACATCAAATTATCCATTCACACCATGCAGAATGTACTACAGTACCTTGAGGATCATTATCATTATTGGTGATTTCTGTCACATTTGTTAACGACTTACATCATCGAATGGTAATCAGATGGTGTCTTCCGATGTTCAACTTCAGATCACATATTCACATGGTTAGAATCATACTTGAGTGAACAGTTGAATGAGATTGAAGACCCTAGATCTAGTTTCCTCCATCCTAGCTACGATATTAGGAGTACTAAATCATATGTACAATGGCTTGACATTGATAGTCATTCCTATCATGGGTCTATATTTGTAGACAACTATTTATGTACATGTAATGAAAGTTTATAAGCTGAGCATGGGTATGCCTTCCCTCAACTATTCATGTAAAATCAAATATCATGATATATCTATTGTAATTGATGCAGGTCACCTTCCACATCAATACCTCCTCATCACATAGTAAAGCATTTCATTCGACATTGGAATTTTTTTGACTTCATTCTTTAGGGGGCAACTATTATAGATCCATTTGGGCACATCAAATCCCAACATTCAGATCAATGGTTTAGGACTCATCAAACCCTAAAATTAGTTGTTTCATGCCCTAAACAAGTCAACCATTTGAATTCCTCCTTCCCAGACAGTTTCATGACTTGAAGACATCTAGAGATTGCCTCTAGAAGGACCAACACAGGTAAGCCCTTATGAAGGTGCGCTGTAGAGCAGCTAAGCCCACTGCCAAGGTGCTTTGTAGAGCACTTAGGCTTCCTTTCACCTGCGATGGGCGAGAATGAGCGAAATTCACATAATGTTTGGGAATATTCTTATCTTGTGGAGTCATCTAGAAGTTTCCCTATCTTATCAACTCTTATGAGCTCGAAAATGGATGAGGAATGAGTTAAGGATCATCTTATCCTCTCATCCCTTCCTCCATGGAACTAATTCTAAGTATGGAAGGCCATTCAATGTCACCATTAATGAAAAAATCTCCTTCATCTTCTTATAAATTGACCACTCATCTAAGTGATTAGGAGTTGGTTGGATTATGTTGAATTATAAGGAGATAACACTACTATGAGACTTGAATTTGGAGAAAATTATGTGATGCCACAAACTTTTCTTGCTTTTGATGCTATGTGAATGGGATCCAAGCTGGAGGAATGACTTTGAATTAGACACTAATGGTTGTAATTCCTTCTTCTATATATTAAATTGTTTGAACCTTTTTCCATATGCTTTTTTCTTTCATAATGATTATATGTATGAATTTCTTCTGATTCCTTTCATTTATATTTAATGGATCATATGCTTTGATCAGTTTTCATCTTCTATTGCGTTGACAGGGTACTTTTCAAGCGGATTAAGTACGGGAAGGAATGACGGAATCGATAAAAGGGAGATGAGAGGAAGGAGGAACTACAGGTAGGCCTTCTATCCTCTCTTCTTATCTATTGCTTATAGGGAAAGTCTAAAACACTTTAAACTGTTGTTCTATGCAGAACTACTTGTCTAGTCAATTAGTATTTATCCGTAGATGCTAAATTCTTCAAAACAATATGGAATATGATTTTTTATTTTCCTCCTATCCAAATTCTACACCAACAACAATATCTAAGGCGTCCAAGGAGATATGGAAAGGAAAAGACCAATTAGGTCCCCTCAAAATATGTGTCATGGCTAGTTTCTCCTTTAATTCCTCAAAATCACACTATCTCTAATTCCTCTACCATATCTGGACTGCCTGCGTGAATACTTCTTACATAAGTCATAAATTTTCTCAAAAGACAACAGAAACACATCTCATTCTCCTAACATATTTAAAACATTAGTTGCATCATCTGTAAAACCCTTTAAAAATATGACTTTCACAGTTTCAGGGTCCAACTTCTAATGCCCAGACCTTTGGAGATTGAAAAAGAAAATATCAAGGTAACCCCCAAGATATTCATCTTCCTATTGTGTCATTTTAAAGAGTTCTTCTCTCAATTCCTGAGATTTACAATATTCTTGATACTTTTTCATAAATGTATTCTTCATTTCATCCCAGCTTCTAATAGATTCCCCACCCAAACTCATGAACCAACGTAATGCTGTGTCCTTGAGTGTGACTAGAAATAATTTAAGCTTATGAGCATCATTTGAATAATTATAGCTCCTGCAAAATATGCCAATTTAAAAAATAAAAGAATCAGGGTCCTCATGAGTTTTACCATGAAAGTGTGGGAGAACTTAAGGGGGGAAGTTTTTGATTTGTGTAGTAATGACCAGATCCACTATGGAAAATTCAAAATTCACCTCCCTTTTGTTTCATTTATGTTCTCCCTTCTAGCATTTGGATCTTGTGGGTTATTTGAACCAGTTCCCTCATTGTCATTAAAAAGGCTTCCTCCATCTGCCATATTTATATGACCTCCTAGGCTAAACTTAGTTTCTGAATGTGGGTTTTGTGTGTGTTTTGCTTTTGGTCCAATTCTCTTTGCCCAACTTCTCACAGAAGGAGACCCTACTGTGTTCCCAAGGGGTTGAGTTCCTTTAGTGCCATTGTCCTCTAAAACTTCATATAAGCTCAAGGCCTTACTAGGCTGAGTGGGCCTTGATTTCCCACCTGTAGTTGTAACAACTAAAAATGGACTCCCAGTGGTGCTAGATTGGTCCCTACATTTCATCTGGGGCTTAGGACCTTTACTGCTAGTCATAAGCATTCAAGGAAAATAGTTATAAACTTAGACAAATAAACAAATAACTATGAGATACTTGCAATTCTATAATGTATTAAACCCAAATAAATGTTGTAGCTAAAAAAAACACTTACAACACTCTAAAAATAATTAACCCTCCTATTGAACAGCAAAAATAGGCACACTTACTTTAAAAAACACCACAAAAACTTACCTCTAATGCTAAAATAAAATGCTAAAATTTTTACCAGAATCTCTTAGGCGCCTCCCCGATAACGGCGCCAAAATGTTGGTTGTAGTAATAGTTCCATTTTTATCTCGAAATTTATGTATCAATCTGAGATCAATATGCTTCAAGGTGCAGTACTGTATGTCCCAAAGAGACTCTAATTGTCCTAGTTACCCTTACTATTTTGAATTAAATCATAACCAAACTTGCACACTTGGAAACTACAAAACAGGGTTTCTACTTGAACTTCCACTCTTTTAATCAAACTTTTCCAAAATATGGAAACTTATTACAAGAAGAAAAACCAAAATACCAATGATATTAATCTTGGACAACATTCTCAAGGTTACAACCTCACCAAGTAAACAAAATACTTCAAATGTAAACCAATCTCACATCTATTATGTTATCTTACTTTGTGGCTTAGTTTATCAAATGCATGGATCAAGTGCTTCTCTACAAATTCATTGCACCAATCCTCAACTTCTCTTAATCAAATGTCTGCAGATACTAGTGTATGCAAAAGTATAAGCCAACAAGATTAACACTACTATCTCAGGTTCAAATTAAACATTAACCAATCATGCTGATAATGCACACCTGTAAAATGACCTATACTCACAATAATAATCTCATAAACCATTTGTAATAAAATATAACACACGATATTGAATGCATGGTCCTTATACAAAGAAGCACAATCTCGTTCTTTTAAGTAAACAAGTTCTGAAGCATACGAGGAGTCAAACGAATTAAAATACCTAGGTCAAAACCATTAATAGGACATATCTAAAAGGTTGTCTCATAAACAACCACCAGATCAATGAATATCTAATGAGATAGGACCAAATCTAACAAATTTGAATTAGGACTAAAACCCTTATCCAAGAACTTAGTAGATTAAAATATTTGTAATAATTCAAAATAGAGTAATCATGTATTTCATTAACAAAACAACCATTAACTTGTACTCAATATTTAACACATAGATTCAAAAGGATATTACAATTATGAAGAATAAAACCACAATATGAAAGCAACACAATAGTATTTAATCGATAGAAAAACTTATACAGTTTGTAAAACCACACACACAGTAATGTCTCAATCAACACACAGTACACATAAATCTATAGATGATATATAAAAGGGTTGTGGAGTTGGGTTGATGGGATCAGCCATGCCATCTCACACACCTTGGTTAAGAAGATAACTTACAAAAAATGAAGATCAACTATGCATAATAACATAACTCACAAAAGGAATAGAACTTGGCACATAGGTTTTTTGTATTGATTAAGTAGTGATTACATCATATTATTTCTCAGCCGAGGAGAAAAAATATTTAGCAGCATTTACCTATTCTCACTAGCCTTGCCCAGGGTCGAGACATACAATTTATACATATTGTCTTCATACAAGGAGGCACTATTGGCCTAACTTACAATAGAAACTTTTCGATTTGAGATATCAACTTTTTCCAAAATAAACCTAATAACCTAGACTTAGACAGTAGAAAGTTGAATGTGTTTGTGAGGATCACCAATTAGAGACCAAACCTACTTCCATTGATTATTTCCAACCATGGAGGGAAACAAGCAAACCTTCCAAACATCTTGTCCAAAAATCATATCTTCTAGCTCATTCCTTGAAGTATTGACCACAAACCATAGTATAGGAATCCTCCTAGGTACGCATACTATACACATTAGGGCTAGTGGCTTGTATAGAGAAAAAAAGTTTAGAAAAACACACAAATTGAACTATTCTGACATTAAAGTATGGATACTCCTACTATTTTCTTAAGATATGACGTTTATAACACTTTCCCTCAAAACCACATTAAAATGAAAGGTAAGCACTGTAGGTTTAGACCAAAATTAAGTGGAACAGGGGTGAGTAAGGGACAAAAATAGGACATTTCTAGCGCCCAACACTCCATGCTCAAGCTATTAATTTGTCTTTCTCTCATTCATGAGGAATATTTTGTCTCATTAGAGTTTTGTCCTATATAGCCACCATTTCGATGTAATTTTGTCTTTTGTGAATAAATGTAATGTAAAAGAAGTCCAAGAGACACATGTGGATTATGAAGAGACATATGTAGAATATGAAAATTCATAGAGAATCCCATAGGTTATGGAAGTCAAAAAGTCATGAGGAAACTCAGAAGTGATTGTAACGTTTTATAAATAAGCCCTCATAACTCAAGTAAAGGGCTTGGACCTTGAGAGATTTCTCTTTGGCTTCTCTAGTTGTGCATAAGGGATAAGATCATTCTTTTGGAGAAGCAAGTTGTAAGTTCATGTTCCACTATTGGAGGTAGTGTTTCATCAATGTAACTATGTAATTGGATATTTCATTAATCATCATATTGTCTTGGAGCCAACACTCTTTCATGCATGTATCATAAATGTTGTAAGACTATTCTTTAGATGTTTGTCGTATATGTTGTGTTATGCATACTAAAGATAATGAACTATTTCGTTGCTTTGTCTATGAATCTTGTTGAATGGGTGTTGTTATGTGTTTATATGGTTGTTGTTATCTTAAGAACTAATTTGCAAGTTAAATAACGAATCTTCTTAATTTATCTCATCTGCTTCTCTTAGGATAGTACTAATACAATTTTATTATAGGCTTATTTCTTATCTCTCGAGTGTGGAAGCTCCTTTTAAACCTTACAACTGATGTCTTATAAAGCCTACATACTTGGTACCCAAAAGTTATGTGCATGATCTCTTCTGTATGTTTTGTAGCCAAGGAATTCTTTTAAGATCACTTGCGATGGTGGTTGGACCTTATATTTGGATAGGTATCCTATACGAAATGGTGTGAGGTCTAATTGGGACTTCACATTGGGGAGACCCCATGTATGTTGATGGAATCCAACACCGTCAATGTCCTGACACTAGAAGGATGGAAAAATGAAAATTTGAGCCTTTAAAGTATATTTGAATCAATTATCTCAAATGGAGTCATCTCAAATCATAATCCCGAGGTGATTTTCAAAAGCTTTGGACCTCTCATACCTGCAAAATTTTTATATAACTTTTCATATTCTAAGTTTGATGGAAAGGGTCTAACAACCATTCTTGATTATGTGATTGAATTTGTTTAATTTTTTTTTTTGAATTATATTTGAATATATTCTTGCTTGGTTTTTCACCATTACATTAGACGGTCGCACCAAGAAATGGTGTAAAACTTTACCCACTACCTCTATTCGTTCTTTTAAACAACTAGTTAATGTGCTTCGTCAAGTCTTTGATGAGTACGATTATCAAGATGTTCATAATAAAATTTATCAACTTAGGCTGAAATGAAATTAATCTTTAGAACAATTTGTTGACCAATTTCTTCACCTTTGGTATGAATTTCCCGAGGAATATGTGGATGGGGAATCTTTGGATGAGAAATTTTGATACTTGGTCAGGATTTCTAGAGAGTCTTTTCAATCAGATCCACCGGATGGTCCTTTCCACGAGGGAATTCAACCTTCATGGTTGGAATATAATAATCTTTTTGTCCATTTTCCTCCCTCTATTGATGTACCTTGTGTTATCCCTATTCAAATTCAGAAATTTGAGGATCAAGTCCACGAATCTAATTCAACAACTATTCGTAAAGTTGATGAATTCATCGATGATGATTTAGTTTTCCCTTATCCTCTTTTACAAGATGATGATTCTTATTTTTCCATTGATCATCCATCTCATAGTCTTGATAATCAACCTTTAAATCTTGAATCCTTGGATAAACATTGTTTTGATCACTTTACTTCTATGCATTTGAATGTTTTTCCAAGTTTTATGGATGAATCTTTGTTTTCACAAGAAGACTAAGATTTGCATTAATTTCAAGTGGAGTCAGATATTATCATTGAATAGTTTATTTCAGGAATATCTAACCCCATGCAAGAATATGACATGACATCCATTGAATATTTTTTCCAATATCTTGATCAATCAGCCTATGAGTCTTCTGATTTGGGAAAATCTCATTTAGTCCCCTTTGTTAATGAAAATAATGAAATTTGTTCATATATAGGATTGAATGTGTGTTCAATTAGTCAATTTCCATCTTTTGAAAGTTTTGATTCTTGTCGGGAAGTCGGGGCACTTTAGTCCACACTAATGGTTATGTCAGGACCTCACTACCCTGATGAAACTTTTGAATTTGCTCAGATTAATTTTTTCTCATGAAAGTCCATTCTTAGAATTTTTATATGGGATGTGGATTGATTCTGAAGGTATTTTTGGTATATTCATGTTGAATAATCAAACCCTCAATATACATCTATGATCAAATGTATAAACTTCAACTGATGTATCCTTTTTCATGTGAATATTTGATCGTGAACTTGGAAACTAAGAGTGTACTGAATGATTCTCAAATTTTTCGATTTGACACATCTCCTTCTTCATCCATCATAGAACTTGACACACACACCAACACTCACCATTACCAATCTGTATGTGATTCACAATCTAATCTTGAACTTGCATTTCATGCTGATATGTATATTGGCAACTTGTCTTTACAAGGCTTTCAAGATGGTTGTTTTTACGACCCTATTGTGGATTGCTTAGAGAATTCATATTTGATGAGTTTAATCACTCAAAGTACCTTCATGCATTAAATTATATTTTGTATCTCTGTGAATCAAAGAAGTGTTGTTGTGGTGTATTTTTTTGGATAGAGCAGTCAGTTACCTTACACTACATTGCTTGCACTTTGTATCATTGTGCAAGTGTGCATATGTTTTGTGTGTTTATCATGCTTACTATAAATTATGTTTTATTGCTTTTACTTGATGATATCTATTGACTTAAGGTTCGGGAGTAACTTCTAAGGCTACATTCGAAATTCCATTTCACTTAGTCCCAATATTCCTCCCTTTTAGTTTAGGTTAAGTTAGATTGCATTTAGTTAGTTGCATTGCATTATTTTCTTTTCATTTACGATATTTTCTTGTCTTGTCATTCTAGTTCATGTCTTTGCTTTGTTTCAATAATAATACGCATGGAAGTTGTTTTGTTGAGCATAAAGATGATGTGGCTAAAATTTAGGAAATGAAAATTGTAGTGATGTGCGACCCTTAGCTAGCGTGCTACTTTTATTTTTTGATTAGGCCTTTACTTCTCATTAATAGCCAATGACGATACAATGGAAAATGAAATCCATTCGACTAGAAAACCATAAGAAGAACCATAAAGCAAGTATTTATTTAGGAACTTGGATCCTAGACTTGGTTTGTTAATTTATTGGTGTTCTTCTTGTTGATTCAATCAAATAGAGAAAGGAAAGGGGAAAACTAATAGCAAGAAAATCAATATTAGAGGTATATAACCTTCTCTCATGGGACAACCTCTTCTGCTCTCAATAATGTAGGATCCCTCCTCCATCCATGAAAAATAATAATTCTTAAGCACATTTGAAATTATAAAAATAAATAAAGGGTGAGAAGAGAAAGGCTTCCTGTGTTGTAGGGAGGTAAGGAAAACAATAGAACTGAGGTGCTAAATAGGCTTTCTAGCAGTGAAGTGATGCTTGTGTTCCTGTAGTGACTTTGTTTGGGTACTGAATAGGCCTGCTAGTAGTGGAGCAACACTAGAGATGAAAACTAAGGTTTTGATTATATTTAACTCACCATTACTATATTACCCTCTCCTAGATCGAACCAATTATGATCTGGTAAGCTTGGTAATGTATTTGATTAATTCATGGAATATAAGAGACTAAATCTATAACTAGGTTGATATGGAAAGTCAAGGCGATTCATCAAGTGAATCAATAATTATTGAAGGACTGAGACTACATGTGTAAAGGTAAGTTCTAAATAGAGAATATGGAGTTCTTCTAGTGTGTTGCCAAGTGTTGTTGCTACAATAATGACCCTCGAAATGTTTTTCCTTAATCAAATTTTGGAGCCTACATGAACTGTTGTTCAAGCTATCTTGTGTCATCTTGGTGTTTTGTTATATTTTTCTAAGCGTAAACCATCCTTGCAATATTCCTAAGTCTCTATTTTCCTCCAAGGTCAAAGTTTCCTTAGTGTCATCATGTTATCCTTGGAAGTGCTTATATCATCTTTCTAAGATAGGAAAAGCACCATATTTTCTTTGACTTAGTGATTAGCTTTATTCACTTGACATGAACATCACAAAAAAGTGAGAAAGCACATTATTTTCTCCTAGAGAAAGCACAATTTCCAAATATAGTAGTCATAAAGCACAACTGAAAGGAACTGCACCCTCCTATGCATGAGCACACTTCAAACTCTTAGTGGAGCGCACTTCCTTCACTCAGTTGAGCACACTCCTTGTCCCCAAGGAGAGCGAACTCATTATTAGTGACTGGGCCCTTCATATATTCAACTCCAGTGCACTCCTTTTCAACATAGGTTGTGCCCTCTTGTTCCTCTTACATTCACCCTTCCCTTTTTGCATGGTGAGTACACTCCTAGAAAATAGGGGTCCTCTCGACCTCAAGTAACTAACTCATTCATCAATTGAAAAGTGGCAATCATGCATGAACTTGTTTTTCATGTGAACTATTTTATAAGTTTCCCAACTTATCATTCATTCTCATTATCACTGTTCATTATGGGCTAAGTGCATTCTCTCACCACAAGGATGTTTTTTTATCTTGATCATAAATGCGTGAATTTTAGGTAAGTTTTGCACGTTGTCATTTTGATTTCTTTTGTCATTTTTAGTGGCGCTTATGTTTTCCTTTGTGTGTTTCAATATATTTTCACACATTAAGTGTTGTTTTCATCCATACTTCCTCTTACAATTATTATCATGTTGTCACAAGTGTCATTTCTAGAGACTCTTTGCATTGCATGACCTTTCATCTTCAAGTCATGATTGCGATAGAACCTATAAACACTTGCAGACTTTATCTTTCATTGTTAATGTGTTCATGATTTGTTGTTGGTCTTTACTTAGATTTTTTAGCCCATATTTGAGCAGAGTGCACTTTTGGAAAACAAGGACCCTCTGTCCACCAAAATTGTGTCCAAAAGAAGAAGTCCTCTTCTAGAGTGCACTTTTGAGAAACAAGGACCCTTTGTTTTTGAAAATTATGACCAAAAAGCAACAAGATCCCCTCAAGAGTGCATAGCGCACTATGCGCCCTCACTAGCTATTCTATAGTGTACATTGCACTCTCTAGCATCAGTGTGCCCCTCCTTTTCCCGTGTGATTTCACCCTATGCCCAAATATCCTCTCTCTCTATCTATCGCTCTCTTTGAGTGCATATCGCATTCTCAAGCCTCAGTAAGGCCTTGAATATTCACTATTGTTCCGACATGCACCCTGTTACACTGAATTTTGTCACCTTGACTATCTGCAGTTTATATGGCCTCATCAATAGCCACATTGTCCTCTTTGTCAAGCCCCATACCTCTGCTCTTCATGTCAAAACTTCAA
>APFE030211307.1:0-37862 GCA_000404065.3 Pinus taeda
CCTCATAATAAGAAATCCATGCAGTCATTCTTAGGCCAAATTAATTTTGTAAAAAGATTCGTTCCAGATTTTTCTCAAATTATTTTACCACTTCAAACTATGATTAAGAAAAATTCAGTCTTCAAATGGGGAGTATCAGAAAGGGAAGCATTTGAACTAATCAAGCAGTCAATAATCAATGCCCCAGCTCTAAATACCCCAAATTTTTCTAATCATTTTACATTGTATACCATCGCATCCGATTCCTCTTATGCTGCAGTACTTACACAGATCAATGATCACAATTTGGAAGCATCGATTTCATTCTATAGCTCAAATCTTGAAGGTGCATAATTAAACTATTCTGAAGTAGAAAAACAAGCCTTTGCTGTATATAAAGCGGTTAAACATTACAGACCCTTCCTTCCTGTTGAAATCCCATACAAAGGTTATAGTTCCTTTCTCCTCAGTTAGACAACTGTTAATCCAGAGAGAACTGGGAGAAAAAAGGGCAAATTGGGTAACAACACTTCAGGAATATGACCTAGAAATAAAGCCAGCAAAGATTGTTAGAGGTCGAGGTTTTTGCAGGTTATTGGCAGGCGCGTCCAACATTCCAAAATCAAGCGATACAGATCAACCTGAAACCATCAATCAGGTAAGTGTCATTGATTCTGAATCACAGTATGCTGATCTAATATTTTACTTGAAAAATGGATATGCACCTCCCAACTTGTCCTACAAAAATAAAAGTGCCATAAGATTGAAAGAAATTTTTTTTACCATTGTTGATGATGTTCTGTTTAGGAAAAATTATGATTCCGTTTTACTAAGATGCCTAGAAGAACAGGAAGCACAAACGGTCTTGCAGGAATTGCATGACGGACCAGTGAGAGGCCACTTTGGAGCTGATATAACAGCTCACAAAATCATCCATGCTGGATATTACTGGCCCACTCTGTTTAGAGATGCTCATGAATATGTGAGGAAATGCCCAAGTTGTCAAACTTCAAGTGGAAGACTAAAGAAATCAGCCTTTCCTCTGCAATCGGTCAACATTGAACAGCCATTTGAGCAATGGGGATTGGACATTATTGGAGAAATCACCCCTAATTCTTCCGAACAGCATAAGTATATCCTTACTGCTACTAATTACTTTACCAAGTGGGTTGAAGCAATTCCGCTAAAGACAACAAACTCTGAAGCCATCATTGAATTCATAGATCAATTCATCATTACCAGGTTTGGTGTCTCGAATGCTCTTGTTTTTGATAATGCATCTTACTTTTTAGGCAATGCTATGTTTGATTTCGCAATCAAAAGAGGTTTCAAGCTCAAATATTCTACTAACTATTATCCTTAGGGTAACAGTTTAGCAGAATCTACAAACAAAAACCTTATTAAAATTATCAAGCGAACTATCGAACAAAATCACAAGAACTGGCACAAATCTTTAATATTTGCATTATGGGTTGGCACGATAACACAAAAGGCTTCTATAGGTTCTTCCCCATTTAAACTCGTTTATGGGAAAGAAGTTGTACTACCAACAAATCTTATTCTTCCCTCTCTAGCTCTAGTTCAATTTATTGAAGAAAATCCTTATTCTTCTTTACAACTTAGACATGACCAAATCCTGAAATTGGAAGAAGAAAGAGAAAAAGCCAAGATTATTCATGCAAAACATCAGCAGATCATCAAGTCATCATTTGATTCAATCTCATCTCGTTCTAAGCAATTTCAAGTTGGTGATTTAGTCCTGAAATGGGACAAAGCCCATGAAGATAAAGGGAAACACACCAAATTCCAGAAAAAGTGGCTTGGACCGTTTCAGATCTGTGAAAAGATAGGCCATTCGACCTTCATGCTACAAGATTTGTCAGGGTTGAGAGATCCTCTCCCTGTTAATGGCCTAATCTTAAAGAAATTTTTCAACTGAGGAGGTAATCGCTTCTCCTTTTAATAGTATTTTTATAGTTTGTAGCAAAATTAGAAAATAAAACTGTAAGGCATTTTCTATTTGACCTTTGCTGTATTCAAAGAGTTTCTCGAAAACAAGCAATGCGATATTTACTTTTAATAAACAAAAGTAATAATTTCTAGGAAATTAGTTATAATTGCATTCTGAAACTACAATACAATCCTAGTGAACTCCTCTTGAAGTTTATAAATCTTGTAAATCTTTTTAGATTTTTCAAATTGGTTATAAAAGGTTATCAATATTAAAATAGAAGCTAATCCAAAATTCAGCATCTCAAACTCTTACCTTGTCATCCATCCTATCTTAAGGAGGAAAATTGTCTATCCCATTTACCCAAGTTCACGATGATTCAGGGTGTAATTCCAAGAATAATAGATATAAAAGTTGAGAGGTCTTATTACAAGCCTGCTTACCATGTTCATAGGAAAATAGTTTAGCCGACATTACCAACACTGCATACCAAAACAGGGTAATGGCTTCTTTGTAAGACAAGGGGTCTCATCACGAGCCAACTTGTTCGGTTAGATTACTACCAGTGAATGGCATTGTCACCTAACTGGCCACCACACCAGGGCAATGACTTTTTATCTTACAAAATAGCAGAAAATGAAAAGAAATGTGAAAAAACATGTTTTTGAATTCATTCTGTTAATCATGTTCTGAAGTGAATGGGACAATAGACAACCATATGGTTTAAAGGTATCCCTGCCGAAACTATGGATGTTTGCGGGCAGCAGAGGCTCTACCTGTGACGAAGAGAGTTAATTTTACTAGCTGATTTGGAAAAAGTTCTCTATTTTATCAATATCAACCATCAAACGCCAATTTAGAATCTAGAATGTCTTTATTTTTAACAAAAGAGGAAATTAGCGAAGAAAGTTTTGTTTTGCCTGGAATGCAACTATACCTAGTTATATTAGAATTTTCCATTTTGAATAGAATTTCTATTTTGAAAAAGTCTAAGTATTTCTACACTTTTCAGAGATAACTGTTTCTCCCAGCGAATCGCCAATTGTTGTGCCATACAACAACCCCCCATTTCATATCATTACTATTCCAAAATTATAATGTGAAATGGGTCCCTTTTAATTTTTATTTCAAATTGGTATCAATTTAAAGTTCTATTTCAAAAAAGGTTCCAATAAAAGAAAACATTATTAAAAGACCTTTTTAAATAAAACCAATCAAAAATCCCAATATAAAGCGATTTATCTTTATCATTGCGATAAAGCAATCGCAAGATCGCGTATCGCAATGACAAAGAAAGCACAACTTAAGGGACATCTTGGTTTTCGCCAATGCGAAAATCACTATCGGATATCGCCAAAAGCATAAAGTAACATAAGCAATAATCCTTGCTCCGATGCGATGGGATATCGGCAATCGCCAATCGCCAATCGGCAATCATACTTAAATGCAAAGAAGCTCCCCCTCACCCGATGCGATGCGATATCGCTATCGGCGATCGGCGACTTACCATGCCCTCATCCTAAGCGGCCCTACCAACTATGCCCGACGCGATGCGATATCGCTATCGGCGATCGGGGATTCCAAACAAAACCAATGCAATAACTTAGCATTTCCCCAATGTCTGATTGTGTAAAGGGTAAAAAAGCACAATTTTCAAAGTAACAGTCATAAAGGCAGTTTAATATGATTTATTTGTAATTAAGGCCATATCCTTTGGAAAGCCGCTCATCCGCGTTCAAACCGCCAAATCACCCAAAGCATGCTTCAAATAAATCATTCGGCCATTAATCGAAGCAACTGGAATTAATGAGATTGACAGGCCATAACAACCATTTAATGAGAATAACAGGCTTGGGATCTATCAACGGATTTGATCCTAAGGCCGCCTTAAGTCGATTGATCGCTATGAATGCACCTAGATATATATATTTCATTCTGTTCAATTTATGTTATTATTGCCTGTGTTACGCCTATCTTTCACTCTGTGCAGAATTCTTCCATAGAAACAGAAGAAAGTCGAATGGGAAAGAAATCCAAGAAGACTACAATGCCTATTGCTCCGCCAGCCGCAGGGCAAGCTGTCGCTGATCCAAGTGGAAAGAACAAATGGCTTATATCAGATACAACATGCTTAGGACTCACCAGGACCACTTGGCAAGGGACTTATAATTTGATTGAAGCAGAAGGGCCAAAGGTGACCGGAATAGAAATTTCATGTGATAATACCAACAAATCTGATGCCAATTTAAAAGACTTGGCTGACTCCTTTCTACACAGAATGGCGGCTCGGGAGCAAATTCTTCCTTACACGGATGTGGTAAGGTGGGCAATCCAAGAGCTCCCAATTATCAACAGATTGTTTAACACTGCAGACGGGAGGATTTTCAGCTCTTTTTGAGCCGAAGATCTAAGGCTAATGTATCACTTACCGACAGAAGAGAAGAAATATAATGTTGCATTTCTGGAGAAATTTCGAGCAGAGAACGAGACCGAGTCTAAAACAATTCGAGGCTGGAGACAGAATCCAGCAAAACACAAGCATGAAACCTTGGGTAAGTACTCAGTTGACTTCCTGTGTTCTCCTTACTGTTATGCTAGAATTATGATGTGTAGGCTATGGGGATTGTATGACTCTGCCAATTTTACCATAGAAATGGTTCCCCTAATGGAGGCAGCATGTAGTGGAGAAATTATGGATTGGGCGGTCATATTATCTGACAAGTTAGCCAAAGCCATCCTCGATTTCAGGTCTGACTATCGTGTCACAGAGAGGGTTATTCCGCCATTTTATTACAGTGCCTATGTAATGGATGTGTTGTGTTTTAATTCTGAGTTTCCTGTGCTGGGATGGAGGTGGACATCGCAAGACCCCACACCCATTCACATATATTATCAAAAACTATGGAAGACTAGTTATAAGCACGACCTATACCAAATCTGCAACGGTTTTATGTTGTGAATTCATTATTCCATTTTTAATAAGCCTGTCCCGAAGATTTCTGAGCAAGCAAGGGTAGATTTGACTGCAGTAGAAAGTTGGTTTGGGGAGGAGAAATTCACCTACATCAGATTTTTTGGCAGTCAGGCCAGGCCACCTGTGCTACCACTTTACATCCCCGATAAGCTACTTGCCAAGGAAGTAGCTTATCAAATCAGTGCTAAAGGGGTTACTCAGACCCTGAAAAGAGCTAAAAAACATGTTTGGCCCTCTTTTCCATTATGAATTGGAATTTATACCCTGCATGACATCAAGCATGCAGAGAAGGAAGCTGGGAAAATGAATTTGCTCACTCTGGCTACTCTGCCAAGCAGCAGTATGATCCAAGGAAGATCGCTTACAATGCGCTCGACCAGGCCAAATTGGCCAAGGTTGAGCACAAGGAAGACAAGTTCGAGGATTTCTTTGCATCGGCCGAATCGCTGTATCAAGTCAAGTCGCTTGCCAAAAATGTGTATAATGATGAAGGGCTAGTCAAATTTAACAGAATTAGAGAACAGAGGTTGCAAACTCTGCCTCTAGACATGTTAGAGACTGTTCCAACAACAACCAGGTCAAGCGAGTCTGAGCAGCGAGATAATAAGCCACCTCCTACTACATCAAACCAGCAGGAGGAAGCACATAGCCAGAGGCAGGAGGTGACCCAGGAAAATGTGCAGCGAAAAGAAGAAACCCAGCGAAGACCCAAGAAGAGAGCAGCTCTAAGAATAATAATGATATATTAGTTGATCCAAATTTTCTCCAGCAATGGAAGCAATTCAGTACAATTATCGATAACCTAGAGTGCTCGAAAGATGATGAGGTTTCTAAAGAAGGTGATACACAGGAAGCGACATCGAAACCGGTTTCGGGCGAAACCAAGCGGCCTACCCAAAACAAAAGAACCAGAGATAATTCCTAAAGATCCAACAGGAGAGATCGTTTTGCAAATTGAAGAGATCCCCCCTTTAGATGTATTTTATAGCCCTAAGCATAAAGCTGTTGTAAAGCGACAAAGGAAAAGGAGAAGAGCTGATCAACCTTCCCCATTCCCTGAGTTAACAGTAACGGGCAATGTTGTATGGAAAGAGGAATTCGACCCCTCCGATGACTTAACCAAGCTATCGCAATTCGCTAGAGCATATTCAGCGGCAACCATTGATAAAGCATCGGAGGTAAGTAGTTTATTGAAGACCAAGGATCAGGACATCTCTTCGCTACAGGCGAGACTATCAGAAGTTCAGCAGAAGGCAGAGCAGGCGAAGAAAGAATTGCTAGTGCAGCAACAAAACAATAATCAGCTGACCAAGTAATTACAAGAGAAAAAGCAGAGAATTGATGAAGGCACAATCCAAAGGCAAAAGGAGCTATCGGCGGCACTGGAGCAGTTAAGAATATCAACTGAGGGAAAAATGAAAGCAAAAGATGAGCAAATCGCTCAATTGACCACTCAAATTGAGCAAATGAAAAAGCTCCCTCAGATAGATGAATTCAAAGCAGAAGCGCTCCAGTTAAATAAGGCATTGATTAATCAAGTTAAGCTACTATGTCAACAGATTACACAAGCAGAACCATTGTGCGAGTTGGTAGCATCCATAAGCGAAAAGGTAGAAAAAACAAGGACCGATTTGGATCAGGCCGAAGAAACACTGACAAACTTTATAGAATGGCAGGATTCCAATATAGGCCAGGCAACTAATCTACCGAGAATTCTGGAATCGCACAAAGAGATATTATTCACAGAATGGCAATCGCAACTAATGAAGGCAGAAAGAGAAATTTCTAGATGCAAAACAATCAGTGGAAATTTGGTTAAATTAGTAAATAATACACTTTATTTATCTAATATAATTTCCCAATGCACTCCAGGTCAATTAACAGCAACAAATATGTTGGAGCACTCATGCTACCCGGAGCTGGAGAAGAACGCAAGATTGATCGCTGGAATCAACAGTTTGACATGGGATGCTTATTGGTTCTTCTTAATCAAGCCATACAACCAAAGAGCCGCCTTGAAGTGCCTAACAGATGCTGTCGGGTATATTATACCCGACATTCAGGATGCCACCTTCGCCACCCAATTCAGTTTGCCCCTCAACAAACCGCCAGAAGTGGAACCAATGCTTGCGACAAGCCAGCTTAGTTTTAAGGGCAAACAACCTGAGGCATGACTCACTTCGCAGACTGCCAGATCGCCCCTGAGAGATAGACCGCATTTACTGATACCAATTTAGTAGGATTTTGTTTCATAGATTTTTTTTTAGCTTAGTAGTATTTATAGACCCTTTCATGCATTTAGAAAGGGTCGTAAAGTTTTGTATATGACTTAAACCCTGAAGTTGCACTATTGTACTTCAGGGATATTCTTTTATGAAACTCGACCAATTATTCCAAATTTAATGAGGAAGGCTTTTATGCAAATGTGCACTACTGTCATTGTTTGAAAGAATTTCTATGTTGAAGAAGGAATCTTGAATAGCGATTGATATTTCAGATTGATCTACAGCTCATGGTACTATTATCTGCGTCTGTACTCATTTTCGTTATATGAATTGTTGTTTAAATCACTCTTGCTATTATCGCTTATATATATATGTGCTTTTCACAACATTCCTGATGCATTCCACTATTGGTTGTTTATCGCATGCTTCCCTTTCAATCGTATATATGTATCGATGATATAAACAGTGAATGCAGTAATTTGTATTTATCGCTTCATTGTGACTATTCACATGAAGCAATCTTTGAATGATTGAATGTCTCTTATTTATTTTACAGAGTCATCTATATGCCTGTTAGATAGATAAAGATTATTTAACGCTACATTCTGAATGAATAATTTGTTCCCGGGATTAGTATTAGTTTCCCTATTTTCGTCAATAGAATAAGCTAGTCGCCTATCACTTAAGAAAACTATTCATCACCCATCCATCCCTTTTATTTCATTATCGAGAAACTAGTCCCATTATCTCTAGTCAGAGCCACCATTCCAAACGGAAAAGGAGTTGTACTAAGGTCCGGACCGGGTGGTTATCCCCCAATGTTGTGGTAGCGATTTCAGAGGCCTCAACACACCCTCCTCCCACATCTACCCAAGTAACTAGTAAACTAGGGTAAACACGTGATGAGAGGCTACTATGATTAGATTCAACCTCCTATGTGACCTTAAGGAAGTGGAATCTATGGAAACACAACACTCAAACCTTCCAGATTAGCTATAGGACTCTTAGGAACCATCCCAACCACCCACACAGCTAGTCCTTGGGTCCCACTAAAGTTTTTGACCACTTGACCTCTGGAAACTCCCATGCTATAGGTTTGCCAGCATCCAGGAGGCTTTGAACGCTCTCATGACAAGGCATGCGAACATCCAAGGACTATTTTGCGCAGTTCTTTGCCAGCGTCCCTATGATTTGAGCCACTTTTTCAGGCCCATAGTCCAGGTCACTGTCCAAAATTGAATGACACCTTCAGATCATTAAGATAATAGGGAAACAATGATGCAAAATTAAATACTTGAACAAGCCCTTAACTGGACCCATTCATAGATACATTATCCATTAATTTACAAATAAAAACATGATGAGAGCCTGTTGTAGCAGCTACAACCACCCTCCAAAATTTTTCGTTAGCTTCATTTTGGAGCCTCCCTACCAACCATCCTTAGCAGCATGTCTTGCACTATCAAGTACTTAAGCTTCAACTGAGTTTCAGTGGCCTATCGGCCTGTGCATGCCAGCTCGTTTGTCTCCCTCCCAGACATCAACATTCCAGACTTAGACTATTTTCTGCCTGAGAGACTCCCCTAGAAAATTGTGCAATTCTAGAGGGGAACTAACCTTCCCTATAGAAATTGTGAAAATTGACTAGGTAGCATGCTAGGCTCCAGAATTGCATAGAGTATTCAGGCGGTCCTCCTTCATAAAACTACATAATCTGACCCAACACTAGGCCTCATCCCAGAAATTGTGAAATTATGGGAGGCAGTGACCTGCTCAGCCCATAAATTGTGCAATTCCTGACAGACAACCAACTCTTCTCATCCCAGAAACTACGCAAATTTTCATCCGGCGCTCGCATACCAATGCATGTACCTTCAAGTTTGACTAGTTCCCTTTGAGATTGAGAAAAACTAATTTACATGCATGGGCTACCTTTCCTGAAATAGCAAAAGGTAGCATGCAAAAGGAATCCCTAGATTTGAGGGATCTATTTTTAGCAACTGGAGGTTACATGCAAAGATATTTTTAGAAGCGTCTCGCCAAGTGTCACTTTTTCCTTGATTTGCGGCATGAATGTCATAACCTCGATCTTATAAAAAATTATGAACCGGATGCTGCAAAGCTCATTCCTCACATCAATCTTACATCTCTGACATCCCACATCGCATCCAGAGTCTTCGACACTTTCAACTTAGTTGTTTTAGGGTAAGTCTACATCTCTTGTCTTGTGTTGTGTTTCTGTCACTTTTTGTGTTTTTCTTTGTGTAAGTGTTGTCCTCCTGATTTCAATTAGTGCTTGCTATCATTTTGATGTATGTTATCTTGTAGAAGCACCGTTTCATTTTTCATTTTCATCTCGATGATGAAGCATGCATCACACTATTTTGCATCGACAATCGTCGTTGCGGTGACTCGCTTCACACACATGCATGTTTTCCCATTCTCTAAATCTTGCACTTACTACTTGCATGCACAATCATTCACTCTTATTTACATTATTTATCACCATGCATTCATATTTCTCATGTTTTTAGTCACTCGTCGGTGAGTCTGGGATGCCTTAGCCTGGACCTTTCCTTTCCGACTAACATTGCACATTTTTGGAAGTGAATGCTTTGAGTTCCCTCTATAAATTGTGCAATTCTAGCCCAACACTGACCTCCAGGCTTGCATTGTGCAATTCTAGGAGGTAGTGCCTTGCTAGCCCTAGAAACTGCACAATACAGTTTGTTGGTTTGCATGTCACTATTGAATGAAATTGATCATTGCATAGTTTCAGTCCTCAGCAAGACAAGCTGAACTATGCATTGTGTAGTTCCAGTAGTCAGTCAGCCTCTCGACAGCCCGGACTGTGCCTTGCACAGTTTTGGCATTCAGTCTCCTAGTCTCTCAGTGAAAATTACGCAATATTTACAATCAGTCACACAATTATGTTGCAAGTCGGTCCTCAAGTTTGTTGTGGTTTTCAACTGACATATTGCTTTCCATGATTGTTTCTATGTTTCTAGGCATCACAGGTGTTTGTCTGCCTCTCATAAGCACAAGTACAATGGCCTTCAGGAGAGCAGAGTCAAAGGACGTCACTGAGAACGCAACTAGGGATGTAGTCGAGCAAGTGTCTATGCGCTTGCCTATCTATGTAGACATCCAGTTGTTCACAGACAAAGATATCAAGATGAAATAGAAGTGTCATCACAGCGAGAAGCATCATTAGCAGCACCAAAAGGTAGTAGACCTACATACGACAAATGCAAGAGCAAGGGTATAGATAGCATAGAAGCAGAGCCTAGCTGCAAGTTCAAAGCAGATCCACTCGTGATGAAAGAAGCTTTGGAAATAGAGGCTATGAGGCGATGACACAACAAGAGGATCATGCAAGGGCAGAGTGAGAAACAGAGAAGGAGTTATAGGTGTTGAAGCGGCAACTCAAGGAAGAACAAGAGCTGCACAGACGAGAGAAGGAGTTGCAGCAAGAACAGGTATATCAAGAGACACAACATGCACATACTGATGAAACTGTGCCCATACTAGTTATAAACCCATCTACCAACTAGCACAAAGAAGACAGGGTGAGCAATGTCATCAATCGCATGCAAGGGTGTTCAAGAGCATGGATGTCATTATGCACATGCATGCGATCCCACCCATTGTCACACTCATCGAGGCAAAGAAAACGACCAAGTTTGACTAGAGCTGAACATGTATGTCAAAAAGTTGATGCGCATAGTCACCAACACACATTTGGAGATCAACACAGACACTATGTATTAGTATGTTGCTTTTACGAGAATAAATACCCTAGGGCTTTGGGTTGGAACCCCAATAGAGCAAGAGAAAACTACAGTAAGAAACACTCATATAACGCAAGCAACGTGGTTATATAAACAAACTATGTGATAGAAACAATACCCATATGTGCTTTGTTTGGGTAGTTCCAGCAGGGTTCAGACCCTCTGCAACTCCTGATGATCTTTGAATCTGCAAATCAACCAATTCAAACATACATACCAGCATATAGATAAAGCATTTTAATGAAACTAACTTTATATCATATAAGAAAATCATTAGTATACATTAAAATAACATTCATAGATGAATTACAACAATATCTGATGCATAAAAAAAGTTAATCTTAGGAACAAGACAACATTTCTTTTTATTATAGAAAGCTATAACTAACATAGAGAGAATTCACCTGAGTATCCTTCTTCCAGCTCCAAGTGGAACCGTCCTCCAGATCCGTCCAGTCCCAGTCTTCAACAACCTCCTTCCATGACCAATACCATGATATCTCAAGCAAGTGGGAGAATATCAACACTCAAGGAAACATTGGTTTCCTGAAACTTGGGGAAATGCTTGAAGCACAGGATACTTCAGACTTGGTCAAGGATAATCTCAGTATAATAATTCTATCTCTTCCCCTCCTCAAAGCCTTCCCATAGAAGTCTATTTATACTTCTCCCAATCAGTTTTTTAGTTGGGAAACAGTTGAGAAACAGATGGACCATGGGCACTAGGAGGTAATCAATAGGTAAAACCCATGAACTCCACCCATAATTAAGGAAATTCAATTTTTTCAAGTGTTTTAACACATATACGTTGGTTGGGTATTGACTAACTCGCATGTACATGCTTTTATCTCAGGGAAAAGTAGCGTACAGGGAATAAAACATTGTTTTTAAAATATTTGGACCAAGTCTAGAAGGAGGGGTTTCCCTAGGTCATAAACCAAGCATCACAGATACCAAGGGTGGTAAATGGTGCTATAACAGATGCCCCCTAATATATGAGGTCAGAAGGGGTACATGATGGCCGAAATGTATTAAGTATATGGAAAGGAATCCTGTCGAGATAGAGAAGGACTTCACCAGAATTTAGCCTGCCAAGCCATCAAAAAGAGATTAGAAAGAAATTGTTGTCTGAGGTAGGCATACCCATGCTCAGAAAAAGCAAAGCATGTCCACATATCAAGTACAAGTGGATCCACTATGTATACAAGTATGAAGAACTAAGAGTACATAATGGATCATTTGATCGTGATCAAAAAAGTACATGTCTGAATATCACATATAAGAAGATGATCAATGAAGCTGAAAGGTGAAGTTGATCACTGATGTCAAAAACTGATCCCAATAGTACCAAATGAACATGATGGAATAATATGATACTACATCGCAACTCGGATTCCAGCATATAAGATGTTGTTGTGAAGGACTGCAACATATAAGGTGGATGGTATTGACTAGCAGTAACAGGAGCAAGTGACAAGTGAACCAAAAAATGCTAATGCAACTTGAGGTCTTCATCGACCACGGTGGTACATTTCTACATAATGGGAATAAATGATCTAAAGTTGACCATGTGAGAAATCGTTTGATTACCAGTAATTGATGTATATTGTTAACAAATGCGAGACTACTCACCGATAATGATAATGAGAGTCAAGGTACCTAGTACAATCTAATAAGTGCGAATGAATGAGCTGAAGTCAAACACCTGGAAGAATCTATTAATCAGCGGACAATGATGGTTTCCCACTATCGATATTGAAGGAATCTGCCACTGATGACTGCAAACCCCAAGGTACTACCAAATGGACTCTAGATCTTTGTCCTAGAGCAATGAGCCATAGTCGATAGGAAAAGATCCACTAGAAGGAATGCATTAAGGCATCCTTCATCAATCTAGCATGAGTGTAACCCGTAGGCCAATAATGTGGAATGAATCGGATGAAAAAGATGCATTAACCCAAGAGAAGCATGCTTCTAGCGTACACAAGATGTAGCTAGTGCATGATATAAACCCTCTTAACCAACCAATAATGAAAGCTGACACAGAGGCGAGGAATCCACCAATAGAGTCAAATGGAAACCAAGGCACTACACGAATCCAAATGTGTCATAATGAAAGATGATGTCAAACACAAGGGAAGCCACTTAGTTAAAGACCCATGATACTGATCGATGTTGAGCACAAGGTGACCTATGAATAATGAAAATAGGCCCAGGGTGTAGCTCTATGCCTGCCCTTAGAGCAATATGTTGTCGTCGATAAGGACAATACCCGTCAGCAAGAAGTCAATGGAGACCTTCTCAAACCGACACGAGCAAAAGACCAATATAATTGATGTGATGAAAAACATGACACTGAAAACCAAGGATGGCTGACTGAAAAATAGGTCAAGGGACGCCGCAGAGAGGCCGAATCAGGCTTACTTCCCTTTAACAAAAGCACGACTCAATGATGTCTATATGGCATCATATGATAACTTTGTATAAGTTTGTCATGCAGGAGGCACGAGAAAACTCTCCATATGATTGGAAGAGGTAACCAATCGAAGGAGAACTAACCCAATAACAAGGTTAAGGCGTACCTAAGTCAAACTAAATCCTGCCCAAAATGGAGGAGAGACTTTCTTTTGAGTTCTTTATTCAAGGGTGACACGACTGACTCTAGCTACAACAATGTATGGAAATTTTGTCTCGTTCCCGCTCTTTTTGGAATGTATAATTTTTTTGTCTTTTTCTTTAAGCTGGAAAAGGAATAAAAGAATGCTATAGTATAGTGGAAAGAACGAGTGTCAGAGAAACAGATGATCTTGTTCCTAGGATAGGAACAATCCTATGCTCAATGCAGGGAGGCGAAACTAGTCAAGGACACTCAAAGGGATGTTCCTTCCACAGGTCAAAGGATGTGTCAAGTTGCAAAAGCTAAGTGATTGCATAGCTGATTTTGCAAAAGACATGGTCAAATAAGTGGCTTAAACATGAGTGCAAGTGAAGCCAGCTCAAGACCAAAAGGTGCAAATAGTCAAAATGCAATGCAGTAGTACAACTCAACACAAAGGAGCCTCTAGGGTATAAGGCCAGAAATAAGCATAGAAGCAAGGAGATTGTGTCTACAATGCACAAGTCATAGTGGGACTAAAGAGGACTCCTGAGCCTACTCAGTATAATAGCATGGGCAACCAATGTCAGTGAGGTTCTAACTAAGATTCCCATGTAAAGGATGTCTCTACCATCGCATCATGATTTAAAAATCGGCGAGTGAACATGGTTTTCTAACCAAGACACGATGGGGTCGACCCTATGGAAAATGTATCGTTGAATGGAGGCTAGTATGCAAGATGTAATGGAAAAAATGGTTTTCCCTAACTTATATGCCAGTGAGTGAACAATACTTGCCATGATGGGTTAGTGGTCATGGGACCAAAATAAGATCTTGAAGAAATCTCCAAAATATCCTGAAACAACCCATTCTCGACAATCCAAGCCCACAAGTCAAAAAATTCATGAGATGAAAAATCAAGTTTTGAGAAGAAATTTTGAAATTTCAAAGCAATATATTGACTTTCGAACTCACAAACTTTTCATTTTTGTTTGGAAAAGAGTTGTGGATCAAAAGGGAGCAAACTTGCCTCTGAAGAATTGGATCGTTCAATTCGCGTCAAAGTTACCAGGTAACACTCAAATCATGCTTGCAATGTTTTGTGATAGTTTTTAGAAGTTTTTATTAAGATTTGACCATGGGAATTCATGCCAAAAAATCCAACTGTGCATACACGCAGGTTGGCTGTGATCAACCTGCATATACGACGACCCTACAAGCGACTATGTGTAAAGGGAACCCGCGTGTATGCAAGTTGAAGTTCAAACATAAAATCTAACGGTTGAAACTCATTTTTTTTTCAAGATGACCATGACATGGAGAGAGAGAGAGAGAGAGAGAGAGAGAGAGAGAGAGAGAGAGCATACCATAATTGATAATGAGGTAATGAATGACCAAAATGCATTAGATGCATTGAGAGGATGCGACTTATTGAAATTCTTCAAAATGCCAAACATGAAAGCCAACACACGCCTGCTCGAATTGTTGATCCACTACTAGAGTGTAGAGGATGATGCCTTCATGATAGATCAGATGCCCCTATGGATATAGGTGGAAGACATCTACTTTATTACAGGTCTCTCCCGAAGAAGGGAGGTTGTGCATTCGACTGGCAGGACAAGGAGTAGTCTATCAGTAGAAGACTATATACATATATACTGTCTTGGGCACTCGGAAAAAATCAAAAGTTAGATTCCAATCAAACACGTGGATAATTTATCTTTGAGGATTTTGTTGTTTACCATTGCAAGGGTAAATGGGTCAGCTTCATGAGTGTCCATGAGCCTGGCAGTGGAATGCCTAACCATGGTTTTCAACTGGTGCACACCTTTTCTGACCAACATGAAGACCTAGCTGACCTCCATTTGAAAAGGCTAGACAAAGAACTTTGGATATGGGACTATTTTATGCTCCTTCTTCTTCGAGAAGGTACCTGGGCTACATCCCAAGGTATCTGTCTCCATGAGCAGCCCACGAGATCCTTGGATGGGTAGATGGGATGACTTGATGAAATGCCTTGGAGGTGGGGACGTGCAAAGGATGATTTTCGATGATGAGTTTTTCGCCTGGTGGGACCAACAAATGATCGCAGTCGATGACTACCCATATGCTAGCATGGATTTCCGAGGAGATCCAAACTCGGTGTTGCCACCAAACGCATCATGGGGAGACATAGGTAACAATTTTTTTCTTTTTGAAATATGAAATGAACTTTGAAATATTTTTGATGGGACAAAATACTGACAAAATGACCATGTTCCAGATGT
Organism: Pinus taeda; assembly: GCA_000404065.3. Taxonomy (NCBI): domain Eukaryota; kingdom Viridiplantae; phylum Streptophyta; class Pinopsida; order Pinales; family Pinaceae; genus Pinus; species Pinus taeda. Next base: position 15,784 of record APFE030211307.1, read on the forward strand.
GGGTCCAATAATACTAGATGGATTTCCGAGGCACAGGCGTCACAGAAGAGGTGCCAAAGAGGCAACGACTGAGACAGAGAGAGTCCTATATGCAGTTCAAAGAAACTTGGTGAGATTTACTCACTAGGTACTGATGATAGCCATAGACGATCTACCTGAGGATATGCAGCGCCATGTGGTAGGAGTACCACGGGACTAGGTCCACATAATTCAGCGTGTGGCCAATGTAATTGTTAACTTCTTAGCCGCTCATCCTGAGTCGAGTCGATAGACAGACTAGACATGATTATGGGCATTTAGTCCCAATTTTGTATATTAATTTTTGAACACTTTATGTATACATAGGCAGTTTTATGATATATATATATAGAGAGAGAGAGATCCAAGTTTTTCATGTTTGCTTAATTTGATGAATGGTTGATATGCCAATCTAATGCTTTATTAGCGATAGAGTTCGCTAATTAATTCTTAGATCGTGGAATGTGCACATATGTAATATAAACAAATGACCATTGCAACACTCTCACTCTCAAAAATTGACGATATAAATAAGGATAACGAACCCGATAAATATTATTTAATTGTGACACTACCATCTGTGAGTCAAGATACACTACTAACAAATCAATTCCATGAGAAATTGCTTCGAATAGTAAATTAATAACGGCAGCATATTCAGCAATGTTAATTGAAGCAGGACGAATACATACTCCCCTTGACACCATCAACTGACCAGATGGATAATAAATCACCCAAGCTGCGGAAGCAATATTCCAAGTGTGTCGACTAGCACCATTGACAAATCCAAAATATTTCAAGTCATCCATCAACACCTACCAAAGCAGATAAAAAAATGCCAATATCACAAAATGCCCGACAAATATGTACAAAAGTACAATATATACAAATAAGCAATTGCTCGGTTGGAACCTAAGAAAAATACTTATTAAGGTAGAGCCCATCAAGGGGCTCTGCCAGCTTGTTACTAGAGATGTTTATAGGTATATTTCTTGAGATAACCAACATATCACCTTCGGCAGATAATTGTGCTAAAGCTAAAGGGTTTGAAACTATACAAACATTGCCAGTAAGCAAATTTGAGAACCTAGATTCGACTTCATGCAAAGGAGGATGAAAATATGAACGATGATGTAAATCTTCCCCTGGTCGATCTACAACCGTCATTGCTTTGAAAATTGCTTCATCAGATGGTAAAACTGTATCTAAGAAATCTAGAGCAGAAGTAGAATCAAGGGTCCAAGCTAGAGCCACATCACCATCTAACTCCTCCTCTGAGAAAGGAGTGGGATAGTTGTTTGTAGAGTTATCAATAGATTGATAGCTAAGTTCTGTTGTAGAGATGGGAAATGCCATTCCACCAACTTGCCCTCCATGTAATGTGGTTTTAGATGAAGGTAAGGTCCAAGGGTTTGAAAAATAATGAGTTCGAAAGAACTCTTTCCATGAAGGCCCTTTGGAGGATGAAATTGCATCGATTCTAGCTGTAGGAGGGGGAAGGTCAAATACACCCATCAAGGAAGAGTACATCCCAACTCCTAAATTCTCTATAGGTTGACGTGGATTATCCACCAATGGAATGATAGAATCCAAAGTTGCTCGAGAGTCACCCAGAGAATAATCTAACTGATCAATTTTAACAATTCTCCCCTCATGATGAAAATAGAGGATGTGGAATAGAGATGAAACTATGTCATCCATCTCATAAATCCAATTCCTTCCTAAGAGGAGGTTGTAATCCAAGTTGGCATCAACAATTTCTACCTCAATATTAATGACCTTTCCTCCAACACATATAGGAAAGGCTGGGATAATTCTGTGTGGTTTATGAGAATGTCAATCAAATGTTGTTTAGAGAGTTAGTGAAGGAACAACAGAAGGTAATCCAATGGCCTTCCAACATGACATAGACATTATGCATGTGGAAGCTCCCTCATCTATAACTTTCCGAAAAATATTGGTTTTTTGGTAAGTATACTTTATCTGGAAAGCCATATGGTGAGGAAGTCTCTTTTTGACATTCAGCATATCAAAAGTGAGAACTAAATAATTTTTTGGATCCACCACCCTAATCGCCAAAAGCAAAGCACTTCTCTGAGTAGGACATGACTAGAGTACCTCCAATGCAGACATAGCACAAGGACTTTGAGCCATATCTTCTATAATTAAGTAGTTCTGAGCTGCCTTGGCATTAAGGTTAATAGTTGAGCACTTTTCAGAACCTTTCGGTATCTAAGGTATAGACTCAATAGAGGATCGCTCAATATGAAGTGGGTCTGCAATTTTGGGAACATATTTACCCTTCGATGTTTCCATTTCGCCATAATTGCGTGCTCATGTGGAAAATTTCCAGGTCTTCACCATTCTTCCCTTTGAATTTTGGAATATCCAATGGAAATTTAGTTAGGGCTAGAGGCCAAGCCGGATTATACCTAATTGGATCATTCATCAATTTAGTCAAGTCTAGCAAATTAAGCATGGCCAGAAAAGGAAGTCGTGGAGGATCTTGGCAATTCCATCCGGAATGGGTGGGGTTTCTGTAGGTCTGAAAAGAATGACTTGGATTTTGAAAGGCACCAGGTTGCTCGAAGTAACTCATAGAACCTACTGAACCAAAGGGTGATCCTTGTGGTCCAGCAAAATTCAGAGTTTAACCAACTCCTGCCAAAAATCCTTCGTAACCAATGAAGCTACCCCCTAACGAAGTAATGAAAGGAGCTGACAACCCTTGATAAGGGTTCCATGCATTAGCAAAGGGTGAAAAACTTTGAAATGAATTAACCAAATAATACGACACATTCCCTTGTTGGCCAAAAAATTGATTCTCAGCTACTATCCCACTAACCATAGGGTTTGTCCAACTCTGAAAGGGGTTACCACCTTGACTTGTAAAAGGAAAAGTCATAGACCCTACTATCATATTGGAATGTGGTATATGACCACTTCTAAATGGGAAACCTTGAAAAGAAGCCACTCAACTCATCATGGATGTAGAGGCGGTTGATGATATAGTCAAAGGAACCGAAGGAATACCTTGAGAGGGCATTCCAAAAGGGAAAAATCCAAAATTGGATGCATTAGATTGAGAACTCCCACTCATGGATGGAATGGAAGTAGACCCAAATATAGATGTGTTGGGAGTCTTAGAAGGGATGGAAATAGTTCCTCCTCCTTGTATATACATGGGAGTCTGCATGCTCACAACACTCGTCATGGATGCCATGCTTCCAACAGTGGTCATCGAAGGGATAGATGTATGTGGACCTAGGCTCGAAGGCCTGTGAGTTGAAGTTCCATCGTATAACAAAATGTCTGGATGATTAGGAGGAAGAGGAGAATTTGGAACCGCAACCAACTTTTAAAGCTCTTCTACTTCAATACTATCTTCTGACTAGAAGAGTACTCAAGAAAGAACTGGTGTGTTCCTCTCTAACTCTATAGTAGTACCAGGTTTATCTTGTGAACTAATTCCCCCAAGTGGAGGATCAATCTTTGATGTGCCTGTTGCCACTGGTTGGAAACCACTGGCAGAATCATTCCTATGCCTTCTAGGAGAAGGCTATGGACTCATAGGTGAAAGCCCACGAAGTCTCTAAGACCATTGAGATGGTCTGTCAGCCACTTTGAATTATTTTTATAAAATCTACTTAAAGACTCAAGAAAATTAAAATCTAAGACAACTAGGAGAACAAAACACTCACTAAAATGTCCCTAACGATATCAACAATCAAACAACTTCCAAATATTTCCACTTCGGGTGATTAGGACTAGACACCAAAATAAAAGAAAGTTAATAATAAGGGCCTTCTAAAAATAGACTGGGGTAATTATGCCCCAGGCCTACTAGCGAAGGTATCAGAGGTAGTTACACTAACCTCCAGACAATATCCTTTGTCAGTGCAAGCCACCAAGCTTTACAAAGGTGCCCTCTAGAAGTATTGTTGAATGTGATGCAACGTCAACCTCAAGTGCCATAGGATTCCCCTCCGCAGCCACCTATACGAATCCCTAGGATAGGCAACTATGGTCACCAACTCATATCAAAAGCCGAGCGGAATAGTCGTGAGGTAGGATCCGACAAGTAAGAGAGGGGGTATCTCTCGTCCTTATCTTCACGAACCCTCGTGCTTTACTTCCAGTCACAGAGCTTTCCCAATCTCCCTAACGCTATTGGATTTCACTCTTTAATCAAGCTTTTATGTTTTACAATTTAGAGTGGCCTTGGAGAGTTAACTCTCCTCTCACCTAATCGAAGGCCCTAATAAACCTAAACTTGTTGGTGTATTCTGATGACAATACAAAAGTTCTAGTTTATTTTATTAAGCGCTTGATTTTAAATGGTTTTTCTTTTAAGTCAAAGAGATAAATGGAAATGAAACCAATGGTGTTTGTATGACACAAAAGAAATCAATGAAAAACTAACTTAAGTGAATGTAATCATTTGTTCTTTGATGAAAAGAGATTTTTGCTTGGGTTCTACGAAACTTCTATAAAGAAAAAACTTTTTCTTTTCTTTTCTTAAAACACACAAACACACACAAACACTAAAAAGACTGTTGATGCTTTAATAATGCAAAACTACCCTAATGCAAGGTGTAAATGAAGATGCAAGATCCTAGATACCCTAAAAAAAACGAAAGAAGTTGTTTATTACTATTAATAAGCCAACTTAAGTGTTTGAAAAGAACACAAATTTTGAATACAAAATCTTCTCCAAACAAGAAGGACAAATCAAAAAAGATCACAATTCACTTTCAAAAACTCAAAAGAAACCAAAAAAGAAAACAAAAACAATGTTTTTTAAGATATTTTCTTTTTCAAGAAGCAACGAAAACAACCTTTCGAAAGCACTCTAAATGCCACTTTAGACTCAAAGACCGAAAGAAGAGCACAAGGAACTTTGCAAGTTACAAATTTGACAACGAATGAAAACTTGAACGAAAAGGCTTCAACTTGTACTAAACAACCCAAACAACAGCAAAGAGCTTTAATAGACTGACCAAGAAGTTAGGAAAGAAACATTTTCAAATTTGTCAAAAAGAAACTTTCAAAAAGCAAGAAAAGGTGTAAGGCCATAAAATGACGGAAAGCAAAGCAAGTAGACCAATAACCGAGCTTGACACTAAGATTGAAAACAATCTGCTATTCTAGAGGACCAGAAAAATGGAGAACCTCTCTAAGAAGTCTTGTGTGCCAAACCAAAAATCATAAAATCACTCAAAAGCAAACCTAGGCCAAAACTTTTTAAAGCGGAAGAGATTTCAAAACAGTAAGCTCGCAAAATAACAAAATTCTAAAGACAGAAATTGACCATTCAGAGACTAAACAGAACAAGAAACAAATTTTTCTGGGTAGAGAGATTTGAAAAGACAATGCAAAAATTGGTATACGTGACTGTGCTCAAGCACAAAGACATGTACACGTGCTTCTGATAAAGGAAACTTGCATATACATGGGTTCACTTCACAGAGACAAGTGTGTGTACGCTACTGTAAACAGACTCAAGTGCATATACAAAACTTTGTAAGAAAAATAAAAAACAAATCCAAATCAAAAAGATCAGACTTTAGGTCTGAGTTTATACTAGACCAAATAATATTGTCACAGCAAGCAAACCAAGAATTGAGCCCTAATTGAAATTGAACAACCCAAACTAGGAATAACAAGATTTTTATCCCCAATGGAGTCACCAATTTTGTTACGGGAATAAGTACCCTAGGGCTTTGGGTTGGAACCCCAACAGAGCAAGAGAAAACTACAGTAAGAAACACTCATATAACTCAGGAAACATGCTTATATAAACAAACTTTGCGATAGTGACCATACCCATATATCCTTCGTTTGGGTAGTTCCAATAGGGTTCAGATGCTCTGCAACTCTTGATGATCTTCAAATTTACAAATCAACCAATTTGAACATACATAGCAGCATATAGATAAATCATTTTAATGAAAACAACTTTATATCATTTTAGCAAATGATTAGTTATACATCAAAATAACATTCATAGATGAATTACAACAGTATATGATGCATAAACAAAGTTAATCTTAGGAACAAGACATCGTTTCTTTTTATTGTAGAAAGCTATAACTAACACGGATAGAATTCACTTGAGTCTTCTTCTTCTGGCTCTAAGCAGAACCGTCCTCTAGATCCGCCCAGTCCCAGTCTTCAACAACCTCCTTCTATAACCAATACCATGATATCTCAAGCATGTGGGAGAATATCAACACTCAAGGAAACAAGGGTTTGCTGAAACTTGGGGAAGTGCTTGAAGCACAGGGATACTTCAGACTCAGTGAGGGATAATCTTAGTATAATAATTCTGTTTCTTCTCCTCCTCAAGACCTTCGCATAGAAGTCTATTTATACTTCTCCCAATTGGTTTTTTAGTTGGGAAAAAATTTAGAAACAGTTGGGCCATGGGCACTAGGAGGTAATCAACAAGTAAAACCTATGAACTTCGCCCATAATTAAGGAAATTTAATTTTTTTAAGTGTTTTAACACATATACATGGGTTGGGTATTGACTAACCTGTGTGTACACACTTTATCTCAGGGGAAAGTAGTGTACATGGAATAAAACATTGTTTTTAAAATATTTGGACCAAGTCTAGAAGGAGGGGTTTCCCTAGGTCATAAACCAAGCATCACAAATATCAAGGGTGGTAAATGGTGGTATAACAGTTATTGGTCCTACTACTCTCAAGAAAATGATGCACATGGTATCCGACAAGTTGGACAGAGGAGCCATATCAGTGTACCCGAATGCAGTGGAGACAAGATTTCACTTTTAGTAGGATGTCACCATTGAGTGCATAGACACCATCACAGATGACCAATCTCAGCATCAGTTCACCATCGTCAATCATCCCAAGGATGTCCAAGATTTTTTCTTCCCACAATTATCCGAGTCTTAGTGATAGCTTGCATGGATTGCTCAAGCCTATTTTTTCTAACATGGGTAAATGTACAAATTGTATGTAACATCTTGTAAAGTGAAAGTCCAAGTGTCAACAGTTGAATGTCACAATCATGTAGTAGGTGAAGAGTTATGAGGGTAGGTGAAGATTCATAAAGGGGAATGTCAAGGGTCACCCCACCCTTTTCTATTTATAGATCCTCATAACTCATTGGAAGGGATTTTGGTGAGCCAAGCTTCTGATAGGAGTATCTTTGAGAAAGCTTGGAGAGTATTGTAATGATCCTTGGCTTCTCCACAGTGCAAAGCTAGTACATCTCTTTGGAGGAGCAGGCGGAAGTGACTGTAACGTTGCGTTATTGGGACTAGTGGTTGGTCACTGTTGTACTTATTAATATAATAGATCCAGTAGGTTTCATGCATATGTTGTTATTGTATTTCAGTTAACTTGTTTACTCTAACAATATATGTATCTGTTTGCTTATGCATGTATGTATAGACTCTTTCTGTATATGTATGTATGAATCTTATTGAAATGTGCTTTTGGTTTAACCATCACTTTGGATTGTTGGTTCACCTTCCTTCTAGTTTATGATGCATCTTTGATCGTGTGTTCCCTTCCAAGTTGTGTGTTTACACAGGTTTCCAAGGGGCGCATTCATTCCACCTTCCATGTGTTAGAATCATTCATGCACCTTCCTTGTCTTGTTATACATGTCACACCCTTACTATCAACAAGGACATCTTACTTACCTCTACAGACAATTGCGATCAAGGTGATACTGTATGACCAACTGATGGGACTCCTACACCAAATGGTCTGAGGTCTAGTTGGGACTTCTTACTGGGGAGATCCCCTGACACGTTGGCAGGTCCAACACTGTCAACATTTATGGTGCTAGAAGGAGGGCCAGATGACAAGCTATGTCCTCTCATCCTATTTTGAATCTTCACACATCTATCATGGATACTATCACACTCATCCCTCCGTGATGTTTTTCGCATGCGAAACCTCTCAACATCATGAGGGAGTTTTTTGATCTCTTGTCCGAATTCATGTATGATGGTGAATGAAATGTGGCCTGGCCTTCGTACCTACAAGACCTTTTTACATTTCTTTATAATTCAGATGAATGCTCTGATGAAGAGACTAGCTTGCTACTTTCATACACATTTCATGAATCCCCATAACAATGGTGTTAGAATCTGCCATCGGCAGCATGCACTCACTTGAGCAGTTCTATGATCTCATTGAACCTACTTGACCAAAAACTATTACAATAATGGAAGACCCCACAAGAATCGCCTATGGAATTTTGGGACTTCTTTTGTGTGTTGTAGTTTCAAGTTCCAAAAAGTTAGATGAAATTCTAGTATCTCATGGACAGATTTTAATATTGTCTTACCAAATATGTCAATCCAAAGAAGAAGTTTAGGCTCAAACCCCGCTCAGTATACTTCGGTGATGGAGCTGCGCAATCATAGACGAACATGGTTGCTGTCACAAGTGACTGTCTGTGTCACCTCATTAAACAACTCTACCACTGTAGGGTGATGTGGGAGAACATGTACACACATTCGTTCAACTGTCACATCCTCCCAACATTAGTTCTCTCAATTTTCACATAGATTTAGTTGTGAAGCCCATGGGTTGTCACTTGCATGTCTTACCTCAACCTATATCTTCATGTTCTGCTGATCCTCTAGATTTCACTGTCTTGTGTTCTTCCATTCTAGACTCTACACCTGTTGTGAATGAGGATCAAGCTATTGACGAAGTTGGTGTTGCACAACCAACCTGCACTGTCATTTATGAAGAGTATGATTGGGGGCTTGAGCATCAACCTGCGGCGAAGGATGATTCCCTTCTTTCTGTGCCTCCTTTATTTTTCCCTCACATCTTTGGTGATTATGCCATCCCTGATTTCACATGTGTATCTCCACTTACGAATGCACCCATTTTTTATCATTTGTAGAACACACCGAATGTCAGTTCATCATCCAACAATGGAGAGGACTAATCATTCTTTGAAAATCTACTTGATTTTTCATCTACCTTTTCCGAAATGAAGAGAGTGAATTTTTCACTTCTCATCTACCCCTTTGTTTGATTCATAAGATCATGAGGATGCTGATGAAATCATTTATTTTTCTAATCATATCTCTCGTGATCTATTTACCCTTGTATTTGAGCATGATGCTAATTTTATCGCTGTTGATTTTTGAAAGCCACCTATTTATGATGATCTATCTATCGACGAAGTCGAAACCCCACAGACTATCGAGGCACTTTAGCTCGAGCTGATGGTTATGTTAGGCCCTAGTTGTCCTAAGGTTGGTTTCACTTCCAATCAAGAAATTGTTGAAACACTCGAGGCTCCTCATCACTGATCTGTATGCATTGAAGATCAATATCACACACATATTATGCTTCCTCCACTTGAACTACACGATCCCATCACTCATGCATTGGAGGCACACATAGCAAGCACATGTGCATGATGCAAGTTGTCTTTGCTTTTCTTGTTTGCTTGCATGTCACAGTCAAGAGTATGTCTATGCTTAATAGCTGCACGCAGTGTCACAGAACATTAGGGTAAGTCCATGGATTGCATGTCATGTGCTTGCACTCACTTATGTTTTATGGACGCATTCAAATTTAGAGTGTGTTTGTCTTCATTAATATATCTTTCTTTTTTGTTGGTTCGCAAACCATCCCTTCACCAACATGGGGGAAGTATCTCTTCACGTGAGTAGACCAATGCACCATTAGCTTAGGATGAGTAGTGTTTGATTTTGGTTCGTTTTCTTGCATTCATGTTTGCTTCTTACTTTGTTCGTTTGCTTTCTTTTCTGCTTGTTTTCTTACTCACTTTTCTTGTGCATTTACTTCTTCTTTCACTTTGCTTTGCTATTTGTTTGCTTGTTTGCATTCGTAGGTTAGTTTCGCATGAAACCGTTCATGCGACTCTTGAAACAAGCTGGGTAAAGTACAAGAGGACTTTTACAATTATGAATACTTGGTTATATATCTTCCTGCCTCTATATGAAGAACTTGTTGTCTTCAGTGCATGATACATCAATGGAAAATACGTGCTGTTTGAAGTGAGGCTTGGTGAAAACACAACACTTGCACGCTAACTAGTGTCACCCACTCTAGTCTATTGTTTTGGGTTAACCCTTGTCAGCTCATCAAGTAGAGTAAGGTGAGGGGGAAAACCTTACCAAACACGTCAGAAGTATATACAAACTACTTCTCTGAAGGAACAACCTCTTATGCTCTCAATAAGTTGGGATGCCTCTTCCACCTCTGAAATGAATAAGTGCTATGCATAGTTATGAAAATGAAAATGTGAAAAAATTCCAAAAAAATGAAAATGAATAAGGCGAAAGAAGAGAAAGGATTTCTATATAGAGAGGTGATACAAGTAACTCTGCCGAGGTACTGACCAGGCTCACTGACAGTGGAGCGATGCTTATGTTCCTGTGTGACTTTGCCAAGGTATTGTCCAGGCCTGCTAGCAATGAAGCAACTCCAGAGATGAAAACTTAAACTCTAACTATCATATGGATTGTGCACCAATATACCCCTCATCCCAATCAAAACAACTATGCTGGCTTGGCTTGGAATGTGTGCCGACTGATCAAGAGCATGGCGGATACTATATCTTACAATCAAGAAAGTGTGGAAGCTGAGATGATAAGAGAACTGAACAATACTTCCAGAGGTGTTAGAATTTCTTTTCATGAACAAGGTCCATCAAAAGAGCTGGATATCTACTAGTGTGTCACCAAGTCTTGTAGCGGCTACAACCACCCTCCAAATTTTTTCCTTAGCTTCGTTTTGGAGCCTCCCTACCAACCATCCTTAGCAACATGTCTTGTACTGTTAAGTACTTAGACTTTAGCTGATTTTTAGTGGCATGCCAACCTGTGCATGTTAGCTTGTTTGTCTCCCTCCTATAGACTGAAATTCTGGACTTAGACTATTTACTGGCTAAGAGAACCCCTAGGAAATTGTGCAATTATGGATGGGAACCAACCTTCCCTCCATAAGTTGCGAAAAATAGTTGGGAAACCTACTGGGCTCCAGATTTGCGGAGAGAAGTCAGACAATCCTCCTTCAGAAAACTTCGCAATTTGACTCAGCACTAGGCCTCAACCCAGAAATTGCATAATTTTGGGAGGCAGTGATTTTCTCATCCCAGAAATTGTGAAATGCCTGACAGACAGCCAGCTTTGCTCAACCCAGAAACTATGCAAATTTTCATCCTAGGCTCACAAACCAATGCATGTACCTTCAGGGTTGACCGATTCTCTTCAGGACTAAGAAAAATTGATTTGCATGCATGGGCTATTTTTCCAAAGATAGAAAAAGGCAACATGCAAAAAGAATCCCTAGATTTGATGGATCTATTTTTAGCAGTTAGAGGTTACATGTAAAGATCTTTTTTGAAGCCTCTCGTAAAGTGTCGCTTTTTCCTAATTTGTGGCATGTAGGTCATAACCTCAATCTTATCAAAACTTATGGAATGGATGCTACAAAGCTTATTCCTCACATAAATCTTGCAGCTATGACATCCCACATTGCATCCAAGAGTCTTCGAAACTTTCATCTTAGTTATTTCAAGGTAAGTATGCTTCTCATGTCCTGCACTATGTTTCTGTCACATTTTGTGTTTCGCTTTGTGTAAGTCTTTTCTGCTTGATTTCAATGAGTGCTTGTTGTCATTTTGATGTATGTTAACTTGTAGAAGCACCATTCGAATTTTCATTTGCATCTCATTGTTGTCACATGCATGACACTGTTTTACAGTGACGGTCGTTGTTATGACATCTCGCTTCACACACATGGACGTTTTCCCATTCTTTGAATCCTACACTTATTGTTTGCATCCATGATCATTCACTCTTGTTTACACTCAGTATCACCATGCATTCAAACTTCTCATGTTTTCAGTCACTTTTCGACGGGTTTGGGCTCCCTTATCCAGAACCTTGCCTTGCCCAGGTAGCATTACGCATTTTTGGAAGTGAAGGATCTGCCTATCCTCCAAAAATTACGCAAGTTTGGCCCAGCACTAACCTCCAGGCTTTCATTGCGCAATTCTGGGAGGAAGTGCCTTGTTGGCCCCAGAAACTGTGCAATACAGTTTGCTGGTTTGCATGTCACTGTTGACTGAAATTGTACATTTGTGCAGTTTTAGTCCTCAACAGACCAAGATGGACTATGCATTACACAGTTCTAGCAGTTAGTCAGCCTCCCAATAGCCTGGGTTATGCCTTGCGCAATTTTGGCAGTCAATCTCCCAGCCTCCCATTGAAAACTATGCAATCTTCACAATCAATAACACATGTATGTTGCAATTTAGTCCTCATGTTTGTTTTGGTTTTCAATTGACATATTGCTTGCCATGAATGTTGCTATGTCTCCAAGAATCACAGGTGTTTGTCTACCTCTCAGCAACACAGGTACAATGGATTCTAGGAGAGAAGATTCAAAGGACACTGTTGAGAGCACAGCTTGGGATGCAGTCGAGCAAGTGTCTATGAGTTTGCCTATATATGAAGACATCAAATTGTTCACAGACAAAGATATCAAGATGGAATGGCAGTGACATCACAATGAGCAACACCATCAAAAGCAGCAGAACGTAGCAGACCTGTGTGGGACAAATGCAAGAGGAAAGTTGTTGATAGTGTAGAGGTGGAGCCTAGCTGCAAGTTCAAAGAAGATCCACTCATGATGAAAGAAGTTTGGAGATTAAGGATATGAGGCGACGACGTGACAAGAGGAACACACAAGCGCAGAGAGAGAAATAGAGAAGGAGTTACAGGTGATGAAGTAGCAACTCAAGGAAGAACAAGAATTGCACGGACAAGAGAAGGAGTTGCAGCAAGAACAGGTATAGTAGGAGGTGCAACATGCACAGACTAATGGAATTGTGACCATACAGGTTATAGACCCATCTAGTAGTTGGAATGGAGCATATAGGTTGGGTAGTGCCATCGATCGCATGCAAGGGTGTTCAGGAGCATGGATGTCATTGTGCACATACATGTGATCCTACCCATTGGCACACTCACCGAGGCGAAGACAACAACCAAGTTCGACTAGAGCTGAACATGTATGTTGACAAGTTGATGCGCATATTCATTAGCACACACTTGGAGATTAGCACAAACACTATGCATTAGTATGTTGCTGGTCTCATTGCACTCAAGACAATGATGTGCATGTTATTAGATGAGTTGGACAGAGGAGCCATATCAGTGTACCCGGATGGAACAAAGGCAAGAGTTCACTTTCAGCAGGATGTCACCATTGACTGCACGGACACCATCACAGATGCCCAAGCTTAGCATCAGTTTTCCACTGTCGATCATCGTGAGGATATTGAAGAGTTGGTCTTCCCACAATTGTCTGAGTCTTAGTGATAGCTTGCATGGATTTCTCAAGCCTATTAGTTTAATGTAACAATAATGTAGTAGGTGAAGAGTCATGAGGGTAGATGAAGAGTCACAAAGGGGAATGTCAAGGGTCACCCCACCCTTTTCTATTTATAGAACCACATAACTCATTGGAAGGGCTTTTAGTCAGCCAAGATTCTGATAGGAGTATTTTAGAGAAAGCTTGGAGAATATTGTAATGAGCCTTGGATTCTCCACAATGCAGAGCTAGTACATCTCTTTGGAGGAGTAGGGGGCAGTGACTATAACGTTCCATTATCGAGAGTAGTGGTTGGTCATGGTTGTACTGTATGATTGGAAATTTCACTTCTTAATATAACAGAGCCAACACGTTTCATGCATATGTTGTTATTGTATTTTACTTAACTTGTTTACTCTAATGATATATCTATCTATTTTCTTACACATGTATGTATAGACTCCTTCTGTATATGTAGGTATGAATCTTACTAAAATGTATTGTTGGTTTAACCATCACTTGGATTGTTGGTTCACCTTCCTTCTAGTTTGTGATGCATATTTTCTCGTGTGTTCCCTTCCAAGCTACATGTTTACACAAGTTTCCAAGGGGCGCACTCATTCCACCTTTCATGTGTTAGAACCATTCATGCACCTTTCTTTGCTTGCTGCTCATGTCACACCCTTGCTACCAATAGGGACATCTCACTTACCTTTGCACACAACCGCAGTCAAAGTGATACCATATGACCCACTACTGGGACTCTTACACCAAATGGTTTAAGGTATAGTTGGGACTTCTTATGGGGAGATCCCCTTACATGTTGGCGGGTCCAACACCATCAATAGATCCATACATAGACATTGTCATAAAACACATACATAACTAGCATAATAGAAATAGAAATACCAATGAAATCACAACCATATGATCCACATATAAATGAGTATAATACTCATAGAAATACAAGGATAAATAACCTCATATTGATGATGCAAAATCTAAACCGAGGATGGGACTACCATGTTCCACCCAACCATAGAATGGCTGAGCCAAATATCTCTTTATTCATTCACTCCCATTCCATATTCCATGCATGAATGCGGGACTCAAACCAAAAGAACCAACCAGGGTATCCCAAGGCTAAACCACCTCACCCTAATCAAAAGAAAGTAGACTTTACTGTAATCCATCCTAGATCACTAGGGGAACACAATGAACATGTAATAACAGGATTTACCATTATCTCTACCAGATCTCTAGGCCAAACAAGCATGGATGCCATTAGATTTCTCCACCTACACTATGATGAATTTTCTTGTCTCCTAGTCTCTCAGGCTTTACTACAATCCACAGTTCAATCCAGGGATCACTAGGCCCTAAATTGAGACACCACCCTATAGGCTTCATTGTATATCTTGTCATCCACTGGAAAGGGTTCCTATGATTAATCAATGGAAGCCACCTTTAGGATTTACCATATATACCTCCATTCACTGGCAAGGATTCCTAGGCCCATCGAGGCAACATAATCTTGGCTTTACCGCAACCCACGATCTAGATTAGGGGTCACTAGACTAGTGGCTTTATTTTGATCCATAATCAGGTTCAGGTACCACTAGGCAATGTGCTCTATCATTTAGAGATCCACCTCACTCAACTTCAAATCCATCCGATAATCCATTTCAACCAAAACATGAGAACCCCATCGCACCATGGCTATTTGGAAACGACAAGACTAGGCTAAAAACACTGTCACACCTCGAAAAATCGATGCCATAACAACAAAAGAACCACATGAAATACCGTGCATGCCAAATCTAGCAAGGAAAATACACATGAAAATTGATACCTTCAAAGAATACTGTTGTAGTTGCTTGATCCCGCTCTTCCTTTCTTCATATCTACTTTCTCTTGCCTTCTTTGCCTTTCTTTATCTAATGCAAAACCTGAGGAAAAGTTTGCCAACTCATCCTCAGAAGCCTTTTTATCAATGAGGCCTCTATTTTCTTCATTTTCCACTATTTTCCTTCAATTCCCTCCTCAAATGCAACCTATTACCTTTCAACTTCCTTTTCTCCTAATTTCCATTATTTTCATAAATAAATGTGCCTAAAAGTGCCACTTTTCCTTTCCAAAGCCTTAGCCATTTTCTTTTCCAATTTCCTTAGCCATAATAAACCGAATGAACACCCGAACTACGATTTTTTTCCCAACATTCATCTTGGAATACATGTCCCATCATTGTGGCCTTATATATTTTACATGGAATTTTCACCAAGGCTGTTACACAACCCTCCCCCTTGGGGGAACACCATCCTTGGTGTTCAATGCCACCTATAACTAACAATATTGTTGAAAACAAAACATACTACCCATGGAGCTTTATAACATGGCTCGTTGCAATATTTACAATGACCACTACTGAAACATGACAAACATACCATTTACTAGAGCTTTATAACACAATTCATTATGGTATTTACAATCCACATATACTTATACACATTTGATTCAACCAAAAAATAACCATACTATCTATGGAGATTTATAAACTAGCTCAATAAAATATTTACAATAATATACATATATATACATATACACATTTTCTCAACCAACAAAGAAAAAGATATGATGCCTACATCTTCGACAAGGGAATCTAGAGGTTCACACCTATAACCTCAAAGTAATACCAGGATTCACCCCATTCCCAAGAATTCTAGAATCCACTGTCAAAGTCAAAGTTACATCCAATGTCCAACACTACAATCCTACGCCACTTGTCCTCTCAGTGAACAGTTACCAGCTCATTGTTCTAGGGCACACTCCCAATGTGCATCTGATTCCATCTAGCAATGTTGATGACCAAAAAAAACCACCCTTGGCCTTCCTTTCTCTGTTACATAGTTCGTCGAGCAATCCAGTCACCCCCTTTCATGCAATCACTCACCTTGCAAGTTCCCCGACATCCCCTATCAAGAGCAATCCGTCCCTTAGCAAGGATTCCTCACGTCGAAAGGTCAATAACCAAGGAATATACCTTCCTAAAAACCGTTATACCTGTCATAGCATGCTCATGGAAATTAATGGACACTATTGGTTACCAGTGTCCGATAATGGCCCTTCTCCTGAAGTGCATTACCAACATACTACTTCTTGTTTGAATTCCTGTCACTGCTACTGCTAATTGTTGTAGCCAATTTCAACCACCCAACCGAGCATTTATGTTCTTCCTATACCAAGCACATAACTTCCATTAGATTTAAAATAAATTGAAATAAATTCACATCATACTTTATTAGTAGCTCATCAATAAGGTACACTTGCAATCATGTTTGCTTCCTGTCACAAAAGGTCAAACTAACACCTTTAATAAAATCATCATGTATGAACATATCACATCAAGTTAGCTCAAAACACAACCATCATAAATCAAAATCATGAATCACATGAAATCATCATAAAACATAATCATAAATCACATGTAACCCTCACAAGTCAAAATCATAGATCACATGAATAATAAAACTGAAATAAAATATTGATACTTATCCTTTAATTGATCCTTATCTTCTACCTTTGTCCTTATTCCATACACAGACTGGATCTGTTACCACACTCGATAAACACCAAGTTCCTTCTCTTCAACCATGTGCACATACAAATAGTGTGCATCACACACATACAACTAGAGACGACCTACAACACCATGACATACATGCACCTACACCTAACATACCACACATACACCTACACCCAGTGTACAACACAACACAATACATATGCCTACACCAAATGTATGAAAAAACACAATACATACATACACGTACACCCATTGTACGACACAACACATACATACTCCTATATCCAGTGTACAACACAACACATACATACTCCTAGATCCGGTGTACAACACAATACACATAGTACAACAAAATGAATGCACATGTCATGATACCATGACTACACCATGCACATACATAATATTGCATGGACACAACTCAACATGTATGACAAGCACATAATACCACATGTATACTAGTACCGCATATACAAAATTTACATAATACCACCTATACACAACACCATCTACATAACGTGTACACAACATCACATATACACAACACCACCTATGCAATTTCTACACAATCCCACATGTACAACATGTACACAATGCTAGGTGTACGCAACACCACATGCATGACATGTGCACAAAACCACATGTACATAGTACCATATGCATGAAATTTACACAACACCACCTACACGCAAGACCATATGTAGAACATGTGCACAACACCACATGCTCACATCACCACTTGTACAATCATGCACACAACACCATATGTACATAGCACCACATGTACAACATGCATGCAACACCACATCTATATAGCATTGGATAGCCATCTACATAGCATCATATGTACACAACACCGCATACCCAACATGTACATAGCACCATCTATGCCCAATAGTGCATATGCAATATTCACACAACACTACCTGTACCACCTTGTACATAACATTGCATAACAACATGTACACACACCATATATACACAAACCTGTATGTGCACAACATCAAAGATGCAACATGTACAACATATGCACAACAATAGTACCACACTGTCTCTACCAAGAAACCTTGCTTCCCTCTACCATCCATGCTTATCCTAGCATGCCACACATCATCTTGTTTTCATTTTGTTGATGTATCTCTCAGAATTAGCATGTCCATAACATAAACATAGACTTAGTATAATCACATAATATCAATTCATATCCACATGATATTGACCTCAAATATCTGCCAGGCTACTCTTCCCACTTGATTCCTCATGAACCGAGAATCTCTTCATGCCATTCACCTGCATAAGCAATCATTCCTCCACAAGAATGATTCCCGATGACCCGGTCAGACAGAGACATAGATACATAGGTACGTACATATACAACATTACCATAAAAAGGTCTGATCTCGTTAGAAAATGACATAACTATATACATACATGTATACATATATACATAGACATAATCATGATCACAACATAATTACCAGATATCATAAGGTCAAGGTTAAGAGAACTTCCTTTATTCATGAAACACAAGTACAATATCGATAACAACAATTCCCAACATAGCTAAGGCATCTATTGCCTCAAATATATTTATTTTACCTTTCCTAATTACTTTTCTCATGATTGCCCCACCATCATCCATTTACACCAATGGACCAAAACAATCCAACTAGTTGTTATATGTTTCCCTTTAGCTGCCCTTATGCATGCACTAAAATTCATCTAGTCCTTACATCACTTGTTGGTTTTCACTCAACTCTCCCTGGGCTCCATTAACTTTCTTCTTTCCCAAACCAATTCCCCAGACCCCAAACATGAAAGGAAATACAAGAAACAAACTAGAAGAAAACCATGGAAAACCATCAACAATACGGCACCACAACCAAAGTGGCATGGCCATGCACAAGACACAAACAAAACCGCAATCAAGCACAACAAATCACCAAAATACCAAAATTACAAGACTAACAATAGGCACCATGACTCAATCCCCATGGTTCCTAGTGCCTCTAAGTGAAATCTCAACCCAACCCTTCTTTAAGATTTCATGGAAATCTCTTTTGTCATGCAATCCCCTACATCATACTACCATCAAGACATAATTGTCAGTGCTTAAATAAACATAAGAATACACTAGTTACCTTACCTTGTTGTGCCAAGCACGTTGCTTGCAACTGAACACATCCACATCATCTCTCAAGGGACTCCAATTCCCTTGACAAATCCACTTGTAACTAGAGACTAGCTAATATACTTCTCAAATACAAGTTCATGAATCTAGCACATATCCACATAATGTCAGACAAGATTAAGGTTAAGAAGAATTTTTGTATGCAAAGCACTCATTCGTTTGGAATTAGGGTTCCCAAAAATAGCCAAAAGAACTTTTGCCCAACTCTTTTCTTTCACCTTTTCCTTGTTGAAATTGAGTGTTACTATGCACCATCACATCACCCAACTGTTAGTTATATAAACACATCAACTATTTCCTTGTCATGATAATACCAATCATGTTTCTTGCACTATTTACACATGTCGAACACATGTTCCAAATATCAAGACAATCATGTCTATCAATTTGAAATCAACCTTTACCAAGACTAGAAATCATGTCATAATTCATAGTCAACTCATGGTCATTAAACATAATACTACAACTATCACCCATTACACTCACATACATGTCAATTATGTCAACACATATGTGTTAGTACAATAATCTTAAAACAAGATCATTTAAAAACATGCTCATATCATGAGATTAATCAAACATTCAACAACAAATAGATGAAATAATAGGCACCAAACACTCAAACACCAAATAAACAACATAATCAAACATTCAAACACCAAGTAGATGACATAATCAAACAGTCAAGCACCGAGTATATGACATAAGAAAACTCATACCTTGATGTATCTCAAGGGAGGCTATCTTGTCTGCACAATCAATCTAGTTAGCATGATATAACTTCACAACACATCAACTCAACCATAAATAGCGTCATGATATCCATAAAAGTAACTAGCTAACATGTTCACATCATAAACTCATAAACATTTGTCATTTATGCATAGAAATCACATATGTACGATCAATCTAGATTAGTACAACACGATGTCACAAATAATTTGGCTCATACCTAAATTTCATAACCCTAAACATCTACATAGGCCAATTCAATTTAGCATGATACATATAACATATGGTATCTTGTGTGTTGCACTCATTTTGTCAAAGTTCTGAGGAAGCAGATGTACCATATTTTTTCTTCAAAGGATAGAGATCATCAATGGTTAGTACTATGTTATTGTAAACCCATTCTACAAATTTTTAATGTAAATGATGCTAGTAAGATTGTATGTGTATGTAACAATCTAGGTAAACCTATTATTTTGGCGAGAGCTTCATCCTAGGAGGGTTTTCGTCTCACTGACTCATCCGTGTTTCTAGACACAGATGGTCAGTAGATTTTTTCCCTCCAGCATCACCCCAAAGCTGTAGGTTTTAAACCTGTACAGAAATTACCTACATACGAATTCTAAAACACAGAAAATAAACAATGCGAGAGCATAACACATAAAACACATATACATAGAGGTTTCCCCTGGATCCCAAAACCCGGACTACTAGCTTGATTTTTCGTTATGTTCCTTTCAATGTTATAATACATATTTATACATGCCGAAGCATCTAATACCATGGACCGAAAACCATCGTGTCCGAAAAAAATGTACAAAAATCATGCACAAAACCATAGGTGGGTCCGCCCAACCTAACACAGGGTCCAAAACCAAAATTTTTTGGGGCGTTACCCCGAACCCCATGGAGTGGGGTTATGGGTACCCCTCAAACCCCCTGTGACCTCCCCCTCACTAACCCCCAGTTAACTATGTGGGTTAGTCGTGGAAAGAATATAACACAACCAATCATTCTCCCACTTGTTGTTTTCTTTCCACAGGGGGCCACAAGAGAGCTTAGTCATTTATCCAACCCTACAACGCCCATTGTTTCTCTACACCAAGAGAACTTCTCAGAGCTCATAGATCTTTTCAATGCATCTACAGTATTCTTCCAAGTGTCCACCTTTACCAGCAACATCTTTTTGTCTTCTATCATATCCCTCACAAAGTGATACTGAACATCAATGTGCTTTGTCTTTGAATGATATGCAAGGTTCTTTGCCAAGAAATTTGCACTTTGGTTGTCACAGTCTATCCTTATAGCTCCCTGTACTAACCCCATACTTGAACACAATCTTTGCAACCAAACTGCTTCCTTGCTTGCATGAGTGTTGCCATGTATTCTGCCTCTGTAGTTGATAGTGCCACTACAGATTGTTTCTTACTCATCCAACTGACTACACCTCCAAATAGGTTAAACACATACCCACTTGTAGATCTTCTCTGATCCAGATCTCCAGCCCAGTCTGCATCAACAAGCCACGGATATCCAACACTCTGTCCAATCCTGGTCTTCCTTGGTAGCACAAACCATAATCACTAGTGCCACAAAAATACCTGAAAACCTGTTTCATTGTTGTCCAATGCTCCTTCCCTAGTTTTGAAATAAACCTGCTCAATACTCCCACTGCATGTGTAATGTCTGGTCTAGTACAGACTATTGCATACATTAGGCTACCGACTGCACTTGCATATGGAACACGAGACATGTCCTCTTCCTCTTCTTGTGTCTTAGGACACTGTTCAACAGCTATCTTCACACGTACAGGAATAGGAACCTTCACTTGTTCACTATCTTGCATATTAAACCTCTGCAATATTGTCTCGACATAATTCCTCTAGTTTAACCAGAGCTTCCTCTTTGTATGATCTCTTTTAATTTCCATGCCTAAAATATAGTTTGTAGCACCATGATCTTTCATGTCGAATTTGGAGGACAATTGGGTCTTCAAATCCTAGATAATTTATTTGTCGTTTCCAACCAATAACATATCATCCACATACAAGACCAGATAGATAACATGGTCACCAATTAATTTGAAATACACACAGTGATCTTCTTTGCTTTTGGTGAAGCCAAGTCCCCGTATAAATGTATCAAATTTCTGATACCACATCCTTGGTGACTGTTTTAACCCATATAGAGACTTCTTTAACTTACA
>APFE030211321.1:0-22823 GCA_000404065.3 Pinus taeda
GTAATGTAAAGGAGGTTTCCCCCTCGAAGAGGCTGAATTCTAAGGCAATGATCTATCTTTTCTATATTTTTGTGAGTTGGTTTCATAATAGTAGATGGCATATTAGGGCTACTCCGGATTGAATGAATGGTGCTCCAGAATGAATGGTGTTCCATAAACATTGCTCCAAATAAGCTTTATAAATGTTTTAATACAGTAGTGTAGACCATTTCAATCCAGCTCCAACAAGAAATAGGTTTCTTCAGTGCTACCCAATGTACTAAGGAAATGTATGAAATGACAATAAATGTTTCTTCCAATTAATTTCGACCATGCCAATTATATGTTTCTTCATATTATAACGTTGCCTCGGAATGATTTAATGCTGCCAAAGACACATTCAATGTTTAGAAACCCAATGCACATTCAACGCCCATAAAGTTAAAGTATGGTATCATGATTGCTCTCCATAATGCCAAGGGCATAATGCTTGATATTAAGGAATGCTAGTATTGCATTGTTGGTATGCCATATTTCATTTTCCATACATTGTCAATATGCTAGCTCTAGGCATAGTGCATTCTATTCACCCCTTGTATCACTTTTTATATTGTTCTTAAGAAGATGTACAACTTTTACTTGAATGAGCCCAACCTTCAAGTTGCTTGTTCTATTTTGTAGCATTGAAATATTGTATCTAGTAGTAGGGGACATTTCACAATAGCATTGACAGAGGTGGGGTAATTTCTTGCCAAAGAAATAATAATAGGTAGACAAGGATCTTCTGTTGTAGCTAGCTAGTCCACATTTTCAGTTTGATGAGCTTGAAATAATTCTGAGAATGATGAGACAGTGATGAAGTGAGGAAACCCTGATTTTTGATGATATCCTTATTGCCGAAGACACAAACCCTTCCACAAACTCTTCAAAATGACACAACATAGATATTTTTCATCTGCAAAGAATGCCACCATATACTATAGATTTCTTCTTTCTCCAATAATTCAACTACTAACCATGAAGCCCTGCTGAAAATATATACATTTCAAAACTTCTCTTGTTGCATCATGATATAGTCCATACTTGAAACATGACATGTCAATGATATTACCCTTACTGTAACCAATAGTAAACTCTTATTGCTTGAACCCTTATTGCACTTAAATCCCTACTACTTGATGCAATACAAAATAATTTGATGCTTCTACCTTTGCCTCCTCATCAAAAGTGACACTGATGTTTAGATTGGTTGGCTTAGATTAGTATATTAATTAAGTCAACTTTATTCTGCCTCCATAGGCACATCGAACATGAATATATACACTTCAATTTAGATGAGAGAAAATTAGCAATCACAACCAATCACGCATTAATCACTCTACTAGAGTAAACATATCATTGTAGGAATGAAACTAGGCCAACAACAATAGTCATGATCATGTTTGATTCTTGCATTGAACTCACAAGACATGAAATGTGAATATTTAGGTCTTTGTGCTCTTAGTTGCAACATAACAATTATGCATTACATGGCATTACTGGTCATCAATGCCAGCTTTCAAGGGATGTGAATATACTCCTTCGAATTTCACTAAATTAACCTATCATCAATGGATTAATAGCAACCAAAAGAAAATGTCCATTATGTACACCAATGAATCTACTCATTTTCTTAGAAGAAACATCCAAAAATAAACAAAAATATTGGTTGTAGGCTCATAGATCTTTGGTCTGCACACAGTTCTGAATAAAATTATCCAATTAAAAACATCGACTTCCAATTGTAGATTTTAGCTTACATAATTTGACTCTCAATTGCATTTAAATCTCTCTTTTCTAAAACTGCCAGATTCACCATGTGATAATAGATGCCATGTATTAGGGCATAAAACCATAAAACACCACCCATTTCATTTGTTTCCCCTTCTCCTTTAGCACTCTCAAACTTTGGATTTTTCACGGTTTCATCCACACTCAAAATGAGAAAGCAAATTATGTGGCAACCTTAATTGATCCCAAGTCAATTTCTCTACAATTCCATCAACATTTTCAAGATCTTGATATAGTTATAGTACCAATAGGTACAGAAAAATTATGCAAATTCCATTCACGTGTTTCATGGATATGATGACCAGCTGAAAAATCCATTACAGTATCTGCACCCCACATAGTTACCCACTGAAGTTTTTGAATCTTATCTTCAATTGAGCTTACAACTGTTGAGTTTCCAATATTTTCATTAGCCTTCACAAAAAAATATCCAATAGTCATGGGCTTCAACTCAAGATGCTTCTTGTTAGAAGGGAAAATAGCACAACCTATAGCCACCTTAGAACAAACAAATTCAGGATTAGTATTCTATCTCAATATTTCAAACACATATATGAATTCTCTATTGGAATGTATACATCAATTCAATATTATTCTCTATTGAATCAATATATGGAAAGAAACTTGAATATAAACAACTTCAAAATGGCAGTATTTTCAATATATTGCGTTGGCACATATGGTTTGCAAATGGTTTCAATATATTAACGTTGGCACATATGGAAATGCTTTCAATATATTTCTTTGACACATATAGTTAGGAGCTTCAACATATAATTTCATTTTCAATATAATGTGTTGGCACATATGGCTAGCAGCTTCAACATATGATTGTGTTTTCAATATAATGTGTCGGCACATACGGTTAGCAACTTTAATATATAATTGTGTTGGCACATATTATCACGTGCATTGGCACATATCACCTATGTTTCACTTTCGATATCATATCATAATTATTGGGTATCGTTTCGTTTACTATGGAACAGGTATGGATCATCGTTAGAGAAAATACGTTGGATATCGATCATTCCAACTTGAAGTATTAACTAATAATACATTTGAGGATGCCAATATTGCATGTGAGCTTGTCGATGAACGATAATACATTGGAGGATAGTCATTGTCGTTATTAACAATGATGTTGATATTTCATGTGAGCTTGTGAATGATAATAATGAGGTTTCTCCACAAGGAATGATAACGCTACTCAAAAATAATAACACTGCTCTAAAATAATGACACGACTTCACAATTAAACCACCCACTGTAACATATCACACATGAGCTGAGCACTATCACGTATCACACCGCTTTGCAATGTATCAGTGTATAATGCTACTCTGCATTGTTTCACAGGATAACTCATGGTTGTCACTCTATCACCATATAGGGCTTATCTACATGGTCATGAGCTAGAGGTAACGTCTATGACCCTTTTTCCAGCTTCCACTCCAGCTACCTCCTATACCTATGTTAGCACCCTTCATGGCATCAATTAGTGAATGGATTTGTTGCTTTATCCATGCTGCTAGATTCCAATACTTTGTCTTTTGTTTCTATCCTTCATGCTTTTTTTCCTAGAGCATCATCCACATATCGATAGGGACTTAGTTGCAGGTGTACCAGCCGAGAGCTAGTATATGATTAGGCCTTTGAAAAAGTAATGAGATTCAGTATGGAAAGATACAACCACCACATCACCTAGAGAGACAAAGTAGCAAATTCATTATGTTGATTCTTAGCTCCTCCATATATAGAATTCTTATTCCGAGCTCATTGTTCCTTCCTAGGGTTGGTTATAACCCCGTGTCATAGTGCTTCCAGGGATTGTATTCCCCAAATATCTAGGGTGATATTTTATCACAGTGTCTTTGTTTGGATGCATCTTAAAAGCTCTCTGAAAACTCGTTGTTCTCTGAGATCATTCTCAAGAGATTTAGTGTGAGATTTGTTAAAAAAAAAAATTTCAATAGCATGCAACAATAGCTCATTTTTTTCTTCAATTACATGCAGTAATAGATTTGACAAATTGCACTCCATATGGTCAAATACCAAAAACATAACTTTGTTTTATATAAACTGTTGCAGCCCAATTATTGTGCTAGATTTTTTGAAGAGAATATATATTTTTTGAATAGACACACACACACACACACACACACATATATAGCATGTTCTATTTGAATTTGAATGCTACCTTTTATGATAGATGAGGTTTATTTTATTGAGGATAATACACTTTATCTCTTCTTGCATCTAACTTTTTTGTGTTCAGAATAACGGAGCTGAAGGATTTAGAGAAATCCTAGTGATGTAGTGAAACTGGTACAAAATTTGATTAGTTGTTGGAATAGAGTCTTCACATGGAGATTGTCAATTATTAGATTCTGATGTAGATCACATGACACTTCCTGATAAATGCATCAATAAACCAAACATAAACATATATAGAGTCTTCTCCTCTTCTTGATGGAGATATCTTGGATGGATTTCATCATTTTATACACCAAATGTTTAATCGGGATCATCATAATGTACATTGATGCATTCAGATAATGAAGAATTTTGAGAAAAGTTGATGATGAAATTATACAATAGTTGATTCTTAACTTTCAATATGATCTGGATAGATATGCAATTGTCTTAGCAACACTAGTACTGTGTCTACTTGTATAAATGTATTTACATGTTATGCATTGGATATATACATGTGAAAAAAAAACATTAAAGAATGGACTTGTGAATGGTGAACTTGATTGATGTTGATATCTCTTAGAGAACGTGACTTGATTTCCCACTTTGATGATGCTTTTGTTCTTTCTACTTCTTTAGCCGCTTCAAATTCTTGTCATGATCATAAGATGTGTGTTCCTCTTCATTACTCCTTCTTGCTCCTATAATCTCCCCCTTAGATCATGCTCAATTTCATATACTTTGCAGTCTTGTAGGTTCTTCCTTTGTAGACACATTAGTGAAGAGAGTTTGTAGGTAATATCCCTAGCTTGCTTCTCAGATATTCAAATGGTTCTTTAGCAAGGGGTTTTGTAAATATGTTTGTTATTCATTCCCTTGTGGGTATGTACTCCATATTCATTGTTTTCTCAGCCACTTGTTGTCTGAGAAGGTGGTACTTTATAAGGATATGTTTAGTCTTTCAATGGAGCAAAGGATTTTTTGAAATTATTATTGCACTTATATTTTTGGACTTGATAGATATAGGTTAATTAAAATTTACCTTCATGTCTTGCACTATTTGTTTCATCCATAGTACTTGAGTGCAACACGTTGTAGCTGCTATGTACTCAACTTCTGTGGTAGATAAAGACACTGATGTTTGTTTTTTTCCTAGCCATGCCACCAATTATTGTCCTAGGTAGAATGCACCATTGCTTGTACTTTTTCTGTCATCCACAGAAATGGCCCAATCTGCATTTGTGTATGTTTTCAAAGTAAAATCTTTACCTTTTGGATACCATAGACAATAGCCTATAGTCCCCTTCAAGTACATGAATATTCTTTTCCTTTTTAACAAATGGCTTTTTTTGAGTTATGATTGATACCTTGCTACTAATACAACTGCCAACACTATATCTAGTTGAGAAGATGTTAGGTATAATAGACTTCCTATAATAGATCTATATTTCTTTTGATCCACATCAGGTGATTCATCAAATGCACATAGATTACATCCTGTAGTCATGGGAGTTGAGACATGTTTACAATCTTCCATTTGAAATCTTTTCAACATATCTCTTAGATATTTCTTTGGAGAAATGAATATGCCTCTAGGTTTTTGTACGATCTCGAGCCCTAGGTAGAACACAATTTATTGAATCATAGACATTTCGAACTCAGCCTTCATCTCTTCAGCAAACCATTCCACTAAACGATGCTTGTTTCTTCCAAACATAATATCATCAACGTACAAAACTATTATCAATAATTCATCTTTATCAACCTTAATTTATATATTACTATCAACTCCTCCTCTCTTGAACCTTTGTTTTTTAAGGTACTTTTCCAGTATAGAGTACCACACTTGAGGTGCTTATTGAAGACCATATAGTGATTTATTTAACCTGTAGACATAATTAGGCTTATCTGTCAATGAGAAACCTTCAGGTTTTTCCATATAGACTTCTTCCTTAATATCAACATTTAGGAAAGCAAATTTCACATCCATTTGATACACCTTGAAATCATTGTAACATGCAAAGGTGAGAAAGATCATGATTGCCTCCAATATCGCAACTGGTGCAAAGGTTTCTTCATAATCAAGTCCTTCTATTTGTGAGCACCCCTTAAACACGATTCTGGATTTGTTTCTAACAACTTTCTCATGTTCATTCATCTTATTTTTGAATACCCTTTTTTTGCCAGTGATATTCTTTCCGACAGGTCTTGGTGTTAGTTCCCAAGTATCATTTTTCTCAATTTGGTCTAATTCTTCATTCATAGGATCTATCCAACTTTTATCTTTACTTGCCTCCTGAAAGTTCTTTGGTTCTATCTGTGAAAATATGGCTATATGAACGTGCTCATGTTTTTTTTCTAGTTGCCTCCTTGCTTGTACTCATTCACTTTTATCTCCAATAATTTGGTTTTCAGGGTTATTCTTTTGATTGTATCTTGAAGGTCCTTTTAGATGAGTCTCAACATCATCTAATTCTTCATCTTGTACTTCATTCTCCTTACTCATATGATGATGATGATCTGGAGGATTAATAAAACTTGTGTTCTTGTTCTTATTCGTTAACTCTTCATCAATCTTTACATCTATGCATTCCATAATCTTATGCATTCTTTTATTATAGCACCTGTATCCCTTACTTTTTGACAAATAACCAAAAAATATCCCTTCATCAGATCGATCATCAAACTTTCCCATCTTTTCATCATTATTTTTTATATAACATTTACTTCTGAATAGTTTAAAACGTTTGATTATTGTTGGTTTCCTGTACCACAGTTCATAAGGTGTCTTATCACATTTTGGTCTATGATGTGCCTTATTAATAATGTGTACTGTTGTATACACCACTTCCTCCCAATAGGTTTGAGCAATGTTTCTTTCTTGCATCATGGCTCAGACTATTTTCTAAACAAACATATTTTGTCTCTCTGCGACTCCATTCGGTTATGGTGTGTCTGCAATAGTATATTGTTATTTTATCCCAAATTCATTACATAGGTGTGCAAAATCATCTAATGTAAATTCACCTTCTCTCTCTAAAATTATGCACTTTATCTTGCACCATGTTTGATTTTCTACCAATTCCTTAAATGTTTTAAATTTCTCAAATGCTTCCAACTTATTTATTAGAAATTCCACACATATTAATCTTAAATAGTCATCGATTACTAGCATGGAATATTGTTCTCCTCCTAGTTTTTCTATTCTAGAAGGCCCACATAGATCCGTATGAACTAGTTGCAAGGGCTTACTGCTTGATAATTTATCTTTGAATTTGAATGGTGTTCATGTTTGTTTTCCCCTTTGACATGACTTGTAGATAGTGCTTTGAGGCTTTTTATTGGTAAATCTCTGACTAATTTCTTCTTGCTAAGTTTGATGATGTGATCAAAGTCGAGTTGCCCCAATCTCCTATGCCATAGCCATGATTCATCTTATTTGTTGATGTAGAATTACTCATTCTCTTCTTTAAATATATATACATTATTCTTAGTTCAAACTCCTTTAACCAAAACTTCCCTAAAGATGTTGACCTGATTTCACAGTATTGAGCTCTAAAAAGAGCATCACAAACTTTGTCACACATTTGACTTACACTTAGAAAGTTATGTTTTAGACCATCTATAAATAATACATCTTGAGCCTTTCCTTTTCGTTGGTCAGAATGACTATACGCTTTCCTCTAATTATTCCTACTTCATCATTACCGAAGGTGACATTAACAGTTTTATTTTTATTCAGGGAAACAAACTTGCTTTTATCTCCTATCATATGTCTAGAGAAACCATTTTCCACATATCATTTATTATTTTGATCTTGAGCATACAAAACTAAGTCGCACTTGTTAGGTTTCTTTTCTTCTTCCTTCTTTCTCCATTGCATGCATCCAATTGTTTTATACATATTCAGATATGTTAATCTATTGTCTTTAAGCTTACATTCATACGACTTGTGCCCAAAGTTGTGAAAATAGAAACATTTAATGATATCAAGGATTGGAGCAAATGAAATTTTGTCTAGATTCATATTTGTTTTAACATTTGTGAATCCATTCTTCTTCATCTTAATTTTTTTTAAATCAATTATTTTGACATAAGCTCTAAAATTTATGGCTTTCTGTCCAAAATTTCTACAATAATAACAATATCCATAAAACAAATATATGTACCTGGTAGTGGACATTGTTTGTGAATCTAAACAACTTGACATTTGATAAATTTGTCTTCTGAAGATGTGTGGTTTTTGATAGGTTGAGTATTAATTGTCCATCTCTCTTTCCTTCTCTATTACATCGACATTGTTCCCTTGCAGTTGTTCACTTGATGTTGAAATGTTGCTAAGATTTTTATTCTTATATTGATGTGAGTTTTCATCCTCTCTCCTAGAAGCTTTTACAAAGGTGATTGTCCTTTTATCCTATGCCTTAGATTTATTGGATTCTCCTTCATAACCTAACCCTATCTTTATGAGCGGAGACCTCTGAGAATTAAATTTCAGATCATTTTATCTGTTGAATATTTATGTTTAGTTCAGTCAGAGCTTTTTCTAGTTTTTTTATTTAGACATACCATCTCCTCCTCGAGTCTTTCACACTCCTAGTTTTTCTCTTTTATTTGCTGTAGTAAAATGTCTTCCACCTTCTTTGCTTCTTCAAGTTCAACTTTAAACTTGATAATGTCTTTTGAATTTAATTCTTCCTTTACATATTTTAATAGGATTTCTTTCTTCTTTCTATTCTTTAGTTTAAGCCTTTCTATTTCATCTAGGACACTGAATAACTCTCCCTCAAGGTCTACCTCACCTTCCTCTTCTTCTTCATATTCTTGGAAGTCATTTTCAACTTCTTCCTTCTTCCAAGGCAATTAGTATAAATTCACTTGTTCCATCTTCACTAGAGGATTCGTCAAAGATTTCAGATCGACTATTATCTTCTTGAGCATAGAAATTTTTTCTTTTGAATTGTCTCTCTTTCTACATTTTGTTAGACTTGTTCTTCCATTTCCCTTTAAACTGGTTTTCCTCTTTCTTGAAAGGAAATTTTGATGCATAGTGTCCCACTCTTCCACAATAAAAACACTTAAATGGAAATTTTCCCTTATACTTACCTATGCTTTTCTTCAATCTTCGGATGAATTTTTCATCTTCTTCATCAAAACTTGAGCATGACCGCTCCTTTTCTTCTATGCTAGTTGCCTTTCCTTTTGGAATTCTCATCTCATATGCTGTCAAAGAACCACGTAGTTGATCTCTGTTCAAGGTATCAACATTTTTTGTTTCTTCTATAGCTGAAACCTTAGGATTGAATTTAGAAGGTAGTGACCTCAAAATTTTCTGAACTATTACACTTTCATTGATTGTTTCACCTAGACCTAGCATGATATTCACAACTTCATCAACTCTTAAGAATAATTTAGCTACATCTTCATCTTCATTCATTTTTAACGTCTCAACCTGAGTTCTATACACTTGTAAATTGGCCATCTTCAACTTTTTATCTGCTTCATTAATATTTTTTAATTTATCGCAAATATCTTTAGCTGTCTCACAATGCATTATTTTGATAAATTTAGACTCATATAGACCAATCAAAAGTGCATTCATACCTTTTGCATTAGCTATAAAGTTTAGTTTGGCATCTTTACCACTAGTTGTTTCCTTTGGTTCTTCATACCCCATCAACATAGTAGACCAATCTTCTATTCCTAGAGACATTAAATATGTCTTCATTCTTACTTTCTAGAAGAAACAGTTTGTACCAGTAAATAGAGGGGCCTTATTTGTTGAACATCCTTCTTGACTAGCCATTTTGCTTACATAGGACCTCCTTCCAATTGTTAGACTGCTACTGAAGGAACCTTTCTCTGATACCAATTGATATTTAAGATGGGAAATTACTAAGAGGGGGAGGGTGAATCAATAATTTAATTCTTTATTTCTGCTCAACTTAATCTTCTTCTTATGCAGTTAATGATTTGTGTTTGTGCTCAATAGTTATTGTATTCCTTTCTCAGATTTCAAGAAGAGAGGTTTGCATATATGTTTATCAAGAATTCAAAGCATTCACACAACATGCAGGAATTAAACACATGGATACACCAGATATAAGTGGAAACTCCAAAGGGAGAAAACCACAAACTTTAGGCTGAAAGTGATGTGAAGGCAAGCTGCAGCTACTTTTTACATTGGTTTTTTTGGTAGGATCCAACCTACATGAGGCTCCTACCTCAATGGAAGCTTCAAATGCCACTATTTTTTTGTAGGCTACAACCCACAAGAGGTTCCTACCTCGACATGCTACAACATGTTATTTTTCAAGCTGCAACATAGAAAAGAACATAAGTTACTCAAGTGACAAGCATGACTGGTTACCTCATATCCATTTCTGCTATCAAGTTTTCCACTGAACTGCTCCTTCTCTTCACTCTTCATCTCTTTTACTATTGCTCATTCTTTCTTTGATGTTTACCACTTGACTTCAAAAATAAGAACTTGTGTTTCATTCCACATGGTATATTTGTAAGCAAGCCCTCTTGGCTATTTGTATTCTTTGGAGGATTATGAAATGAATCATAATATCTTGGACTTACAAAACTTCTCACAAGCTTTTCCTTTCATTTTTAGTTTAGAAAATTGTTTGTAATAAAAAAATAGTTGAATTAACATCTCATTCAGTAATAATTACAAGAGATGGATTAGATTTAGATTATCTACATTTTTTGTTGAAACAAATATATGCATTCCAACTTTTGTCTTAATGTTTAGATTTCACATTGATTAGCATAGCCTTTTCCCTTCACATCATTTTAGCCTTTTACATTCAACATTCAGAATTCATATACATTTTCCATTCAACATAAATGATCATCAGTGAGCTTAGTGACATCAAGAACATTTATCGAGATTAATCAAACAACTTAACTTGACATCAATGCCAATATTGCCAACAATTTCCATATGGTCGAACCTGGGTTGTTTACAATCTAATTAAGAGTTATCCTCCCATTGTCATTTAGGAATGTGAACAAGTCATGAGGAAGGAAAAATTTCTCCCCACAACCAACCCAGTAATCCACGCCAATTCTTAATTTTTCTCCCTTACCAACCTTCCAAACAAAGCCACTTTCAACAATTGAGAAGGATGATAGAACAACTTTTTAAATGACTCAGACATTATATTTGTTCTTGTCTAGGGATCTGACATATTCTTCCATAGAATATGGATATATCTATTTATTATGGACAATAGAGGTCCAGAGGATGTTTATGGACAACAACCTCCAACCCACCTTAGCTCCCAAATATTTCACAGATAATGGAATATTTTAATTCCCTATCCACCCCCTCTTTGGTCACATCTATTACCCATTGCACCCATGGAATAACATATTCTTCTTTTCAGTGTGGTGATAAAAATTGAAAACAAAGCTTGTGCACCAAGTTTAACACACCTTTTGGGATCCAAGATAAGGACATCAAATATATTAGGATGGCTTCCAACATTGACCTAATAAGAACAAGTCTGCTAGCTCTAGAAAACCATATGAAACTCCAAATATTTAGTCTTTTCTCAATTTTAGCTATTGATTACTGCCAGACTACCATCATATAGTAATTTGGTTTTAAATAAAAGATTAGGTACTTTATACCTTATTCAAAGGTAGTGACATGAAATCGAAAGTGTTCATGTGCATTTATAACTTCATCAGGTGAGAGAGATAGAAAGGAGAGAGTATATTTTGATACATTGATATGTTATTCTTCACACTAATCTATGTTGTTTTAATTATTTTTAGCCCAATTCACCTCTTCAAATAGAAATATTTTCAATAAAAATCAATCTTTCCAATCATCAATAGTAATTGAAGATAGAACAATAAATGCAATGACAAAGGGGACAATCAAAACATCACCGAGAAA
Source organism: Pinus taeda (assembly GCA_000404065.3). Taxonomy (NCBI): domain Eukaryota; kingdom Viridiplantae; phylum Streptophyta; class Pinopsida; order Pinales; family Pinaceae; genus Pinus; species Pinus taeda. Next base: position 11,924 of record APFE030211321.1, read on the forward strand.
CATAAGGTTTGGTCAAAGACCAGGGAAAATCCCTGTAAGGGAGAAAACCCTTTGAAAATCATTCTTCTATTAGATTGTGATAAAATGTTAAGAAAAGAGTAAAAATGATCCCAATACAAAATCATCGAGCAAAATTAACCCTAAAAATTCAAAAATATGTTCCCAACATCAATATATATCAGAGACAATTTTTCCTATATGTAGTCAATTGCGTCCAGAAGCAAGATTTTACCCTAGAGCCCAACCACATGGAGGAGGAGTTGCGCATGTGGTGAAGACCTACCTACCATACCATTGAACTTTCTATTTTGTGATTATAGCTGAAAATTACATTTGACGAGTTTGTAGCTGAGACCTAGAACGATAGAACATGTGTGAGCATTGAGCCCTATAATTTTAAACTTGTGTGAACCTCTTTCCATGACCTCGCCTCAAACCTGTGCGAACCAATCAATGAATAATAGAAGATGATGATTGGTGGTTTCCAAATGAGCTTTAGGTCACTTGCATTTATAGCCTTCCAAGGGTGACCAATTTATGTTAGGGTTGACCTATCCAAATGTGCATGTGTGGGATTTTCTTCATAAGTACACTTTCCCTTATCCAAATTAGGTGCTTCAATAGTCGAAACTAGTCCTCTCAGAAAGAGGAATATAGTCTCATGGTTGGAAATTGTCACTGATCTATCAAAATTAACACTCCCTCTCAGTTGGGGAGAAATTCCCACTGCATCATATCATGTGTATCATGTCATCATATCATGTCCCATCTCTACTCAACTCAAGTTGATAAAACATTCTCAAACCTAAGGAAGACGAATCGTGGAGAATTAACTACTACCTATATAATATCAAGGAGCACATGCCAATCTAAAAACAATATCAGGGAGCACATCTCAACCCAGAATTTCATGGGGGAGCTAAACATCTACAACCCCATATTGGGCAATAGGTGATATAGGGAAACACATCTCAACCCATCCTATTTCCCAATGATATTCCCAAAAATGACCCTCAAAATTCATGGTAGAACACCTGAATCATAATCAAATTTGGTTTTACACTTCCAAGTACACTCTCAATTGTTGGTCAGACGAGGAGTGCTAATCCCAACAAAACTAGCTTATGGGTATGATGCCAACTTGGGTATACTCTGCAAAGGCAAAGATAGGGGAAAAAAATCTCCAACCCTATGGGTAACATATAGGAGAGAAACATTTATGACGCTATTTTCCAAATATCCCTCTACCCCAGGATCCCTCCATATCAATTCCTCACCGTAGGAGTAAGAGTTAGCTCAATGTTCTTGATCAGTGATTCCCCTTACTAGGAGGGGTCACATCCATTAGTCCAATATGCTCTTTGAAGACCAAAAACTTCCCTTTAGACAATGCCTTGGTAAGAATATTTGCAATCTTCTCATTTTTTGATATATGATGGAATCTAAAGACTCCTCTCTACCCCATGTATCGAATGTAATGATATTGAAACTCAATGTGCTTGGACTTGTCATGAAATACAAGATTCTATGTCAGATATATCCCACTCTTGTTGTCACAATATATCACTATGGTGTCTAGGACCTTCTTAAATGGCTCTCCAAAGATATTTCTCAACCAAATGGTTTCACATCTAGCCATGTTAATAGTAATGTACTCTACCTTGACAATACTCAATGCCACAAACTTACACTTCATGCTCATCCAAGATATCATGGCCAATCTAATACTAGAACAACTTCCAGATGTACTCTTACTGTCAATAATATTTCCTTCCCATTCAAAATTAGTATATCCATGAAGTCAAACATCTGTGACAATATACCTTAGACTAAGGGTGATCATCCCATGCAAGTATCTCAAAATGTGTTTGGTAGTGATCGCATGTGCATGGAGAGGCTCGATCATAAATTGACTCAATTTTTTCACTGCATATCATATGTTTGGACGAGTATTCATTAAAAACATCAGAGCACCAATCAATTTTCTATACATGGATGGTTTTTCAAAATCGGGTCCTACAACTTCTCCACATAACTTATGGAAATTCATTTCCATCGGTGTGGACAAGGACTTACATTCGTTCATTCCAAATCTCTTTAATAGCTTCACGACATATTTTCCTTGTGAAAGGAAAATTTCACGAGGCCTTTTCCATAGCTCAAGGCCTAGAAAGTAGTGCATGAATCCATGGCCTTTCATCTTGAATTCAGAGGCTACCTCCCTCTTACACTCAATCATCATGGGCTCCCTTCTTGTCAAGAATAGATCGTCAACATATAAAGCCAAAATCAATGACATACCTTAGAAAACCTTGAAGTAGAGGTTAGGATCACCATTTATTCTTGTGAATCCAAATTCACCAGATAATTGTCTATGTAGGCATACCATGCTCTAGGGGCTTGCTTCAAAACATATACTGTCTTCTTCAACCTGCAAACATGTATCTTTCGATCCTCTACTTCAAATCCATGTGGTTTCCCAACATACAATTCTTCCTGTGACATTCCATGCAAGATTGTTGTCTTCACATCCATCTGATGTAGATTCCATCCTTGACTTGGGGTAAGAGAAATTATCAAACAAATGGTTGTGTATCAAGCCACATGTGCAAATATATTCTCATAATATTCTCCCTCTTTCTGGGAGAATCCTCGGGCCACAAACCTTACTTTATATTTATCAATGCTATCATCAACCCCATGTTTGATCTTGAATATCCATTTTGAAGTCACCACAAATTTCCCTTTCATTCTTGGCACAACATCCCATACGTCATTCTTCATGATTGGTTCATATTATTTTTCCATAGCATCCTTCCAAAATTGATCTTTCACAACCTCTTCAAAGGTGGGATGTTTGTCTTATATCATAGTGCTCATGGCTACAACATATCCCTGGTACCTACATGGATTCTTTCTTTCTCTAAATGATCTTTGAATGAGAGTTTATCTCTCATTATCATGCAATATGTCACTAAACCAAAGTGGCCTTTTCCAGGCAGGAGGATCGCATGGGGGAGGATCTAAGGGATCCATAAGTTCCAAGGATCATCAACAATTTTAGTCTCAGATTCAAGCTTGGAAGGACCATATAAAATATCCATATCATCATTCTTCTTCTCAGGAGGAGGAGGAGGACGTAGAGGAAGGCCCCTTTCTTTTCTAAAGGCAACATATTCATTGAGCGTTACATACCTTTTCTTCCTGTGGCTTCCAACTTGTTTCTTTTTTCCTTCGACACATGGAAATATATGGGGAAGCCAAAGATATAGAGATGGCTAACATCGGACTTGAAACATGTCAACACTTCTTCGTGGATATTTTTTATTGATGCTTGATGAGGCACCCTATTTTGAACATATACGATAGCATTCATTGCTTCTCCCCAAAGGATATTTGGATACTTTTGATTGTGGAGCATGGCACGAGTGACTGCTATAATAAACTTGTTCTTTCTTTCATCTACTCCATTTTGTTTGGGAGTATAGGGCACAATTGTCTCCTTCTTGATACCTTCCTTTTTACAAAATTCAATGAAATCACTCGAAATGTACTCTCCACCATTGTCAAACTTGAATATCGTGATTTTTTTCCATGTTTGATTTTCGACCAAAGCTTTAAATTCTTTGAACATTTCGAAGGCTTCATCCTTATGCTTCAAGTGATATATCCACATATTTCTTGAGAAGCCATTAATGAAGGTGACGTAATAGAGATGGGCACCAATAGAATATATGGGGATCATACCACATAATTCAGAATGAATGAGATTCAAGATGTAATTTTTCTTATTCTCGCTAGATGGGAATGGCCCTCTTGTCTTCTTTCCACTAGCACAACCTAGAAATACTCCACCATGTTGGGATTGAACATCAGGAATACCATAAACCAATTTCTTCAACTTCGGAAGAGAATCATAACATAAATTTACCACTCTTCGGTGGGACGGTTCTCTTAGATGATTTTTATCATGGACCAATGCTAGAAGAGGTCTTTCAGTAACGCTGTAGAGTCCTTCAAATATCAAACCCAATGTGAATTCATCTCTCATAGGTGATTCAATAGGCCATGTAAGAAACTTTCCCTTGATGAAGGCAGCCCTCGTCCCTTTGTCTTCCAAAGCCAATATTGATACCAAATTATTCTTCAATTCTAGGACATACATCACATCATGGAGCACAATAGATTCCCTAGACTCCAAATGAAATTTGATGAACTCAAAGCCTTTAACGAGATGAGTGGAGTTTTCTCCAAGAATAATTTTCAGATTTGACTCCCTCTCTACCAAATTAGAGAGAGCTTATTTATACCAAGAGAAATGATGAGTGGACCGGCTATCAACCAACCAACTATCCCATGAATCTGAAGGAGAGGAACTAGTAAGGGCATAAATAAGAATATATTTAGATTTTTTTTCCAACATTACTTTCATACATGGAGTATCTTCACTTCTTTTGAGGATGACGGTCTTCTTCACAGTCACTTGGAGAATCTCTTATTATTCTTTCATATCTTCCATTGCGATCATTCCTTTGGTCATCTCTTCTTCTATCATCATCAAATTTGTTGTTGTTTCTTCTAGTGTTGTAGCATGGAACATTATTCTTCTCAGGAAAACATTGAGTACAATGACCATTCTTGTGACAATTGTAGCATTCATTCTGAGATGATATTCTATCATTCCTTCTCTTTGCATCTCTAGGTGGAGGCTTTCTTGAATTTGATGGACCTCCCTTCATTTCTTCTTCTTGTTTGGAGTGATTAATGAAACATGCTCTCCTTCTTCAGGATTTCAAATCGTTCCTCTAAATATCATCTTTGATTCTTATTGAATGAGATTTCCAACAATATCATCAAATGAAGGGAGGGAATTGTTATTGCTTATGGTAGTAATGCAGGTTTCCCAAATGGGAGGGAGACCTCTAAGAGTCACAATCACTAATTCCCTATCTACATAGTTTCGCCAACTCTTTGCAATTGATCCCTAAGATGAGATATCCTCATAATGAAGGATTGCATAGACTCTCCCTTGTTCATGTTCATGTATTTGAGTTTATCTTACAAGGAGATGATTTCATTAAAATGATTGAATTCATACATGCCAACTATATTTTTTCCCCAAGGAAAAATCGTAATTTTCATTAATAAGTTCAAAATTACATGATGTAGATGCTTGAAAGTATATCCTATAAGTGTGGTTATGCCACTGTCTATTTGATGCTATCAATAATTATACTATCCCAAGTTGGGAGAATAATAAATTTACATATCATATGGCTCTCAAATATAAATTTTGTACATGAATAATAAAGAATATTAGTCAAGAATAAACATATAACCAGGGCCTTTCTGCCCCATGCTAGTGTTGGTCATCATATGGTCTATGGAAATATTTGTAGATCTTCTATTTTGTCTGCTCTTGGATCATCTAGAGCCCACATGCCATCTATTTTATCATACATGTCCTCAGACTTTCTCAAAATTTCAGCGTATGAAAGTAAAATATGTTGTAAACCATGAGCTATAATCTTCTTTGATTTTAACTCACCTTTCTTGTGCTTGTTCTTAGTAGCAGTAGAATAATTCTTCGGAGGCTCAGGTAATTTTACTTAAATGTATTCCAAAACATCATTGTTTTCAGCTATGATTTCCAACTTGATCCTCCATGCAACAAAGTTAGATGAGTCACCCAACTTCTCATGTTCCTTGAAGAAAGAGGAAGACATGTTGCCTTGATTATATAGGCTTCTTCAAATTTCAAAAGATGATTGCTTAAATTCTTGTCTCTTTTTGGGCTTGTCCTTTGTTAGTGTCCTATATTATAGTAGTCAAAAATGAGTTTTATCTTTTCAATTTATTTTGGTAAATGTGTAAAGGTTTTGCTATGATATCTTAGAGATGAAGTTATTGGTCTTTGTAAAGAATGTAAAATTTCTTTATTGATGCAATTATGTTAGAGTGTGTTAAAGATGATGTAAAAATAGTTATGGATTCTCTAAATATTAAGTCAAGTAAGTCTAGGGTCGATGTCTCATACAAGATCGTGAGTGAGGTCATAGTGAGTCTTGTGCTCTCATCATTGAAACAAAGTAGAAGGGCCAGTTCATTCAGTTAGGTTGTAAACATCATCAACTAACTATTTTCCTCAGTTAGAGACCCTAAAATCCATTCAACATATGCAGGTGGAAATTCGTTGTGCTTCTGTTGTGAGGGGTAACTTTCAAGGACAAAGGATTGTAGCTTGAGAACAAGTCTTTCAACATGCTCTTATTGTTGTAGAGGATGCCTTCTAATTTCTCAACACTTTCAGAAATCCATGGAATGAATATAAGTATGAGAACCATGGATTCATTGTGCTTTCAGAGAAATGCATCACATTCGTTGTGCTTTCACATAACAAAAGTTGTTGTTGCTTTTTTTTATTGTTTTTGTCATCATTTTCAAAATAGTTTTTTGACCAAATGGTGATGAATTTTGAAAAAGTGAAAGATTTATTTCTCAAAAAAGAGCTAAACTACAATTAGCACCTTCAATTTTGTAATAAGTGTCATATATTGGAATATTCAAACGAATCATTACAACCTATTTTTCAGATTTCGTTATTTCTTGTTTTAGCCATGATCTTTGGGCGCAGATTCTGAGAATATGGAGAAGAATGTTTGAAAACTGAGAGAGTTTTATCTCAAGCACAAGATCAGATACAAAAAACTCCTTTTGTTTTGTAATATATATCATGATTCAAGAGATATGATCTAATATTTGACGCCTATTTTCCATCATTTCGGTCCCTATTTCCTAGTAGGCAGTTTCTAAATCTAATGTAATTGACTCTATCTTTGGGAAATGGTTGAGATTGATCCGCTAATTCGACGAATGAAATAATTGTATATATTTCATGAATTTTAGTGTGCAAAAGGTTGGTTGGTCAGGTTTGAGGAGAAATAACATTGTGTGTATTGTATTTTCTTGATTTTCCAGTGAATGAAAAGACATAGGTCTAATTTTACAGGGATTCCTATGTTAGTTTTCTTTGGAGATGTGCTTATTTTTTTTGTAAGTTATCTTCAGTAATAAATAATGCCTTGAAATGTGTCTTCTTGTTTAGTTGAATAAACTTTTTTCTCAAAATTCTCTTCAAAAAGTGCTTTATTTCAAATTGCTAAACATTTATTTTTTTTTACTTGAATGGCATTTAGAATTCGCCTTGTTGTTTGATGCTATATATGTAATTTTCCACCTATCTTCTACACACCCTCCTACAATGAAATTGATTGAAGAATTCCAAAAAGACTGCCTACCTTGTCCCTATAGAAGATCCCTCTTTCTCTTCATCCTTTCACTTGAAAAGAATAAACTTTTATGACTGTATTACCCAATGGAGTTATCTTCTTCCATGCCAACAAATATTTAAAATATATGCCCCTTTGAGTTCCATACCTAGCATAAAATCTAAGTGACCGAAGTTTTAGATAGAGAGAGCCCTCTCTAAAGCTGGAAGGGCTAGATTCCAAGCTTCCAAGTGGTTTGTAGTTACCTTTGGGTTCCTCCCCTTAGCATGGGAGGAATTACAAAGTTCTAACACAGTGGCGTCGTTTCCAGGGAGCAAAAGGTTCCATCTTCCCCGAGAAATAACCATCAAGTTTCATATCTGTTTACTGATGGTGAACAATGATCCGACACAAGAAGGCTATAAATTATTCATCGAGAAACTCCATTGCCAAACAATATAGAGTTCATAGCATCTATGGTGACTCCACTATTCAAAAACTTCAAAGTTTAAAGTGCACATCCAATTTCCTATCCAATTGAGATGACTAGGTATGTTGAAGATCCTTTGTTTATTGAAGGTTTTAGAGAGTATTTTGATATGTTTGATGATGATCAAGTGGAAGAAGATTTCTTAGTTTTTTTACCTAGGTATTTAAGATTAAGAAAATTTTTTGAGGAGAATAGATATTCCTTAGAATCATTTGTTGAAAATATTGACAAAGATATTGAAGCCTTAGAGATTCAAATTCAATCCCACAAATTTCCAATGCCAAAATCAGTTGTTTGAGAACCTTTTCAAGTTGAAACGATATGAGGTAGTGCTTCCCTATGATTTTTAGATTGATGAATGTTCTAATTTTTAACACAAGTTTGACAATGCACAGTTGAATTTATGGTTTGATATAGTGAATACATCTAAAAAAATCATCCATGAAAAGTTAGTCATTGAATTCCTTGAGGATCATCGAACAACTCATGTCTTTTATGATCATGTAGCTCACTATATGGAAGTTTTTTTCATCTTGTGTTTTCAATCATGTTTTCAATATGGAGATCAGATGCATCATGAGTTACCAATGCCATTACACTATCCAATTTTCATATGATGTAAGTAAAATCAAGCACTCTACTTATTGCAGCAACTACATGATTGGCTTCACTGGCATTTTTGTATCACTTGATTTCAAAAGTTCTTCAATAGGTTAGAGTAGAAAATGGTGTGATAATAAGCTCAACACTCTTTGCATGTTTTGTAGCAATTTTTAGTTTCAGCTTTCAGCAGTTTCAAATTTTAGTTTCAGCATTATACAGTTCTAGTGTACAGTTCATTTTGGATTTCAGCTTTGGTTCTCAGGCTTCCAGACTAGGAAAATGTTGCAGGATTGGGAGCAACCCAATGGATCAGGCTACTAGTCTATGGTGTTATTGTCACCTCACAAGGAGGATGCCACCCCCATTGGAACCAATGTTAATGTCCTATATTATAGTAGTCAAAAACAAGTTTAGTCTTTTCAATTAATCTTGGTAAATGCGTAAAGGTTTTACTATGATCTCTTAGAGATCAAGCTATCGGTCTTTGTAAATAATGTAAGATTTCATTATTGATGTAATTATGTTAAAGTTTGTGAAACATGATGTAAAAATAGTTATGGATTCCCTAAAGATTGAGTCAAATAAGTCTAGGGTCAATATCTCATACAAGATCATGAGTGAGGTCATAGTGAGTCTTATCTTCTCATAATCGGCACCAAGTAGTGGGGTCAGTTCATTCAGTTAGGTTGTCAACATCATCATATAATTGTCTTCCTCGATCAAAGATCCCAACAACTAGTCAAACATATTCAGGTGGAGATTCATTGTGATTCTCCTGTGAGGGGTAACTTTCAAGGACAAAGGTTTGTAGCTTGAGCACAGGTCTTTAAACAGGTTCCTAACATTGCAAAGGATGTCTTCTACATACTCAACAATTTTAGAAATAAAGGTAATGGATAGAAGTATGAGAACCATGGAGTTGTTGTGCTTTTGTAGAAAAATGCAGCACATTTGCTGCACTTTCGCATAGTCAGAGGAAGTTGCTACATTTTTTACTATTTTTTTCATCATTTTCAAAATCGTTTTTTGACAAAATGGAGATGAATTTTTAAAACATGAAAGAGGTTTTTGTCAAAAATGATCTAGATTAAAATAATATCCTTTAGTTTGGTAACAGGTGTCACATATTGGAATATTCAAATGAATCATTACAACCTATTTTTCAGATTTCATTATTTCTTATTTTACCCATTATCTTTGGGCACGAATTCTGAGGATATGGAGAATAATTTTCAAAAAATGAGAGAGGTTTCTTTCAAGCACAATATCATGTGCAAAAATCTCCTTCAGTTTTGTGACATCTATCATGATTCGAGAGATATGATCTAATTTTTGACCCCTAGTTTCTAGAAATTCTGCCCTTATTTCCTAACAGGGAATTTCTAAATCTAATGTAACTAACTCTATTTTTGGGAAATGGTTGAGCTCGACCCCTTAATTCCAGGGATGAGCTAATGGTATATATTTCAATAATTATTCTATTAGATTGTCATAAAATATTCAATAAAGAGTACAATGAGACCAATACAAAATCAACCAAGAAAATTAACCCAAAAACGTTTAGAAATATGTTCCATCATCAATATATATCAGAGACAACTTTTTGTTGGAAATAATATTGAGAGGGGGGGTGAATCAGTATTATCTAATTAATAAATCTTCCTTATTTGTTCTTTGAATTAGTTTTTCCTGTCAGTACCATAAAATAATGAGCATGAACAAAGAAAACATATAGTCACACCAAAGAACACAAGATGTAAGGTGGAAACCCAATGTGGGTGAAAACCACCTGCTGCAATATGTCTCTATCTTCTTTCAAATTAGAAACTCCTTTTACAATGGTTTTGTACTCGTGCAATCCTTTACCAGTACGCAGGCTGCAACCTGCAGAGAGCTACAACTCTCTCTCGTTTTCCAGTCTCTCTTGGAAGGGAGCTACAACCCCCTACTTCTTTTCTTACAAGGACCACTTTTCATAAATTTTCAAACTGAATCCATAAGCATCAAATGATCATCAAGTATAAGAGAATCACCCAGTCAACTGTAGTAACGAGATCAACAATAATAGGACCAAACCCAGAACACAACACTGATAAACAAAGATTTTAAGAGAAGTAAGCACCCTGCTCAACTGCTAGCCTGCTTACGTAAGCACCCTACTCAACTGCTTGCCTGCGTACAGTACTCACCCTGCTCAACTGCTTGCTTGCATACAAGTACGCACCCTGCTCAACTGCTAGCCTGCATACAAGTACGCACCCTGCTCAACTGCTAGCCTGTGTACCTCGCTCTGAGTCCATTGAACTGCCTGCGGTCATCCGCACCTGAAGCCCTTCTGTGCCTGCGTATCGGCGCACTTGAAACCCTTCTGTGCTTGCATACCGTCGCACCTGAAACCCTTCTGTGCCTGCGTACCGGCGCACCTGAAACCCTTCTATGCCTGCGTACCGGCGCACCTGAAAGGCTACGCTCCTGCGTATGTACGCACTTTTCTCTCACTGTACCTGCGTACCTTCGGGCATAGATGATTTCAAGACTT
>APFE030211326.1:0-17676 GCA_000404065.3 Pinus taeda
TAGTTTCTTTTCCCCCAAACTCTTTATTTACTCACAATTCTTCCTTAAATTTGGCACTAATAATATTTTTAATATTATCTTAATTTTGTAAAACCATCTCCTCCCTTATTCTCCAATTCTCTAGCCAAGACTGGGATGTAGAAATTTTGAATAATATGACACATATTCAGAGAGATTATCCCGATTATACACAAATTGCGGAATACATGCATAATACATAACCTCCTCTACTTTCATCATCAATTTAGAAATATTAAGAAACCTTCACATGCGCACATTGAAACATCAATCACACATATTAACACAGTATGTACCCAGGGAAAGCATGTCATTGAAATCCCCCAACTATTTGTATATTATATTGATTGAGAACATGTAACAATACATAGTACAATACTCCTCACAAGTACTCAATATTATCTCCACCTGTTACATACAAACTAGCTCAGATTTGAATCAATCGCTGGCTCAAATTTCCTCCGTTGCTTGCCTGCCTCCACTGCGCAATCCTACATGATAATATTGATTAATGAATGATCCATTCACGTGTTTCCCTTGGATATACCACGCAATCCTCATTAGCATTACTCAATCCATGCATGTGCAAATCTCATGCACAACTATAGTCACAACTGACAGCAATCTCAACCTCTAACACTTGTCTCCACTGAACTGAACATGCACTGAGTTAACTGATGTATTCTTTAGTTGCTTTATGATTTAATAATTAGTGAATTAAGTAATAACTAATTCACAGCACTCATCACTTAGTCTAATTGCAATTAGACTAAATACAACTAGTTCAACTGAGTCAAACTGAACACAACTCCATCAACTCCACCAAACTCAATCTCTTGAGTTATAACTGTAGTCCCGCATGTAACAACTCAACTAAACATTAGGAAACTCGTATTTCCTTCTTCCAGCTACATGTGCCACATCTGTAGCTCGAACTGAAGTGCTCCAAGAGGATAAGATAAAGTTTATAATCCAAATATTATTATGAGCTAATAATATTTGACTGTTCTAAATTTAGACTGAGCAGTACCTTCGTTGTTGTCTAAAAATAGAAGTCCATCTATTTTTACCAACATGACCAATCATCCATAAATAGCATCCGGCAACTCATAGACCATGATACATATGTCTAAAAATAGACTTGCGCCAAAAATAGCCTACGCGCCCACTCAGTGAAGGCGACTCCTTTCCACTAAGCTCCATCATCTTGTTGCATTTTCAACATGGGATCCATATGCAACCGTCACTTGAGTGTGGGTTACCTGGCACACATGAAACTGATGTGAAATATATTTGGAGGGGATAAGAGGAAGTAATAAAGGAGATATGTAGAATTGATGACCAAGTAAACCAACATATTCGTTTCATTTTGTATGAGGGGATTATGGTCTCCTTTAAATTTTTTGCTTAAGAAATGTTAGGCTAGAGCCTATTGAGGTAGGAGCCTCTTGTGGTTTGTATCCCACATAAAACATATGGGAGTTGGATATTCAATGCATGTTGTAGCTTGCAGAAAAGTTGAGGTAGAAGTCACCTATAGGTTGGAGCCTAAAGAAAATCAAATGTAGTAAGGGTGTAGGAGCTTGCCTTTCCATCACAACAATAAAAAAGCTCATGGTTTTCTCCCTTTATGGGTTTCCACTTATATCTAGTGTCCATATGTGTTGTTATTATGTATTTATGTGATGTTTTTGGTTTACTTATTATTTGTTGTTTGCATATAAAATATGTTAGTCACTATATTTCAATTTGCTCATTTATTGCTTTAGTTAATGAGCCTAAAGCAAATCAAATTAATGTCAATGAATGTACTAAGTTGATTCAACCCCCATATCATTTTTTTCAAGTTTTCATCAATTGGTATGATAGTCGGTTCCTTATCTGTAAGCGTAACGTGTTGAAGGTAGATTTGGTGAAGTCATGGATTATCAAGGTGGACATGTGCTAAGTGAAACACACTTTCATGAATGCAGAGATAAGTAAAATATGAACTGATATGTTATGGACCTGGTGTAGGGAAGCTATTATGTCATGATTACTATAAAAACTCTCCCTCTGCGCAAGAGAAACAATGGAATGCTAAGGAAAAATGTGTTATGTATAATAATATTCATAATAAGGATCTTGATACAATAAATAGATTTAAAGTCTTCTAAAGAAATATGGGATAGGTTGCAGCTCATTCATGAAGAATTGAATAGTAGCCCTAATACAGAAAAATAGAAGATAAAGAAGAATAAGAAAAATCTCTATAAAAAGGAAAGTGTTCAGTCAAATGAGGTCTATGCTAGTGTGAATCGACCTGATTTCCAAGAAGAAAATATAGTTGAAGAACAAACTAATCTTGGCATATCCTTTACTCAAATAGAAAGATTGAATAATGAAACCAAGGACCTCAATAAACTTATGTAGATATGTGATGAGAGAGAGCATGAGTACAAGGAATAAATTGTTAATGTGAAGACACAAATTGAAGAGGCAAGGAGAATAGAAAGGGTGATGAGTAGAAAGCCAAAGGAGAAAGAGGTACAATGTGAAAGATTAGAGTCTGAGATCTATTCAACTAGAAGAGGAGGCTGTCTCCATAAAGAACTCAAAAAAATGCAACCATAAAGGATAATGAGGTAGCACTAAATATACCTGCATAACAAGAAGGTAGATAAAACAAGATTGTAAAGAAGAAAACAAAAAAAAGAGGAAACATCAAGAGTGAAAGAATGATATGAGAAAATGATTATTTGGAAAAATTTCACTTGCTACTCTAGATAAATTGAGAAAAATTGGAAGATCTCAAAAGGATATTATTTTCTCCTTCGACAGATATCAACTGTTTTTCTTGCTATGAACCTGGACATGTTGAAGGAGAATGTAAGAGAGAGATGCACCAAAATTTTATTTTTCTTCTTCTCCTTAGACACCACCCAACTTGCACTTCCTTTAGCTTCCTGGATTCGTACTTCGCACTTCCCAGCTTCCTTAGAGATATCGAACTTGCTTGGGATGAAGAGATCCAAATGAATTTGAGTTGCTTGTATTTATGAGTTTCATCTGTGGTCTAATTAGTGTCCTTAGGCAAACTTGATCTCTTTTATGCCGAACTTTATGTGGAGGATACATAAATTACATCTGACTCAATACTTAACATTTTTACATGATTCAAAATCCCAAGAAAGGTCACTTTAAAAGTAAAATGACTCTATTGACTCACAATAAATCGTATAATTCCTTAATGGCGACTTCGACCTAGAACATGGTGACCCAAGCATGAAACCCATGCTTTAATAAGTCACAATAATAATAATAATAATAACTCTTTTATGTATTCTTTTCACAAGTGATTATAAGATGACTCAAATACATTAAATGAAGACCGAACCTAGTTACATTTTCCAAAGCTCCCTCTTAACCAGGGAGGTATTCATCATATACAAGTACAAGGAAGATCTCAACTATATGAACCATCAATAAATTTAGGCACAAAAATGCCATGGACTATATTCCTAACCAAGGAAACCTATCCATTGGTCTCTTAACAATTTGGGCACTACAATGACACAGACTAAATTCCTTACTAGGGAAATCTATGCATGAGGGAATAAGGTGGACTCAAGCTTTCAGTCTCCCTTGGTACCATCAAGCTTACTTGCTAACCACCAACCCTAAGATCCAGATGTGTATCAAAAAGAAAAACCTCCATAATTAACACCACATTTTCCAACTTTGGGAGCTATACATGAATACAAGGTTTTGACCATATGTCCTCCCGGGAAATGCTTCACTCACAAAGCCTTAACAATGAAAACATATTCATAAGTGTAGATTGTTGCTTATTTAAGGAATTTCATTATGTTTTCACTTGGAGCGATTAGGAAATTCTAGGCATTGATGTTGGGTTTATCAAACACGAGATGAAGACATATGATATCTATCAGCCTACTGGGGGAAGGCTATGTCTAATCGATATGAAGAAGGAAAGAAAATGTAGAAAAGTTTCTTAATGATGTTTTCATTATTCAATTCCCTTGACCAAATTGGTTGCAAATCCCATCATATTCGAAAACAAACAAGGTGTAATTAAAGTTTGTATTTATTGTAGGGATGTTAACAAAGATTTAAAAAATGACAATATTATTAGCCCATTCATTGACGAAACTATCAATCAATGTGCTAGTAGTAAATGTTTTCCTTCATGTATGGATTCTCTAACATATAATAATTCTCAAATAGATTCTTAAGAATAACAGCATTGTGATTATATCACCTTGGGTAACTTTTTCCATCATAATATGTTATTTATCCTTAAATTGTTGGGGACACTTTCGAGTGGGCCATGTCATATTCTCTTAATGTAACACCGATAATAACCTCATATTATATTGTGAATATGTCTATTTAGTTGGTAAGTTAAGTTCTTTTTTTGGCGTATGTGCCTATCTTATGTGTTTTGAGCCCAAAGCACAACTAAAGTTAAGGCCCATGTCCCTAAGCACATGTTATAAAGAGTAATAAAAATACTATTTTAGCAGATCAGGTTAGAGACAAGAATGGAGGGATAGAGCTCCATAAGGTGAATTTCACGGGGGGGTGGAACCCATGACTAAGCCTTAATAACATGAAATCCCATAAGTTAGTTAGACATATAAAACCTAGATTATGAATATAGAAAAGATGATGAAGTATTGAGGTTGTGGGGCAAGTAATATTTATTATTGATACTTGGATTGTTTCAAACATGCAAATAAAGAGTTGTCATTTCCTTGTCCCTCTCATTGACCTTGTCCGAATAAACCCATATTTTCTTTGAGTAACCTTAGGAAATGATCTATGAGTAAAATATACTATGTGAAGTTCTCGATTTAAGTAGGAAAGTTGCATGTTGAGGAAATTGCGGCTAGTGGATTGGGATTAGGATACATATTCGAAGGTAAGAGTCTAATTGAAACCAACCCTATGACATCATAATTAAAGATGGAAAACCTTATTAAAATTCCACGGCTAAAGTTCCATAGTTGCTTGGGGTAAGATTGGTGGTAGAAGGGAAAATGTTGGGCATAAATTCCCAACTTAAGGTTGAGGAGGTGCCCGAGGTCCTTCCAGTGGAAGTTGAAAATCCTAAGGCTACCATTTTTTGAAATTTCCTAATTAGTTTGCACTTCAATCCCAATATGGAGTAGTGGGATGTCATAATGGACTATAGAGTTAGTGAAACAGTGCACTCTCTTGGTTGTGTAAGGTGGGGGATGTGGCATTGTGGCTCGAAAGATTTCTAAATTTGGCACCTAGTATAACAATTGAATATTGAATGCATGATGAAATTAGCTCTAGGAGAGACTTCAACCCTGTCGAGTGAGGCCCCAACTGTAGGGTCACCCACTATTGAGAGTTCTAGAGTAATTTGGCCTATCGCTGGGAGGAATGTCTAAGCTTTACAACCTATTGGTGATAAATTATGTTCCCAAATATCATGTGTCTAATTCATAGATGTTGGACATTATATGTGTGAACTTATTATCTATGATCATATAGAAACTTGCTTAATTTAGCATGCATCTGTCAAAGCTCACCAATAATTATCTAAGAAACGATAATCCTCGACATCAACAAATCCTCCTTAAGAGACTTCTTTATCCATAATGCATAAGAGAAGAGAGATAGGAGGAAAGAGAAGAGAAGTATCCACTATGTGCAATGGTCCAAATGCTCAAAATTGATGAGTATGTAGAAGCATAGCCTTGATCAGTATTGGCATAACAAACATAAGGAAAAAGTTTAAAGATGGAAATTTAATTTTAAATTTACATGTATATCATAGAGTGTCTAACATTGGATTTTGCAAAGTATTCAATTTTTTAAGCATTTGTTGTATTTATATTAAATTTTGGTGATGTTTAAAGGAAAAATATTTTTATTCTATAAAGTTTGGTTAAACTATTTAAAGAAATAAGAAGAGATCCATGGTTTTTTGTTTGGAAAAACATGGGAAAAACTTAACCCTATTTTTTTATCTCATAAAATTGTTTTCTCTTATTAATTATTTTGAAATAAAACTTCATAAAGTACATAAATATTTAGAAATCACTTAAACCAATTTTCAATATTTACATTTAAAATTTTAAAATTACGTATTGTTTTAGATTTAAATTATAAATTTAGAAAGAAAATTTTATCTATAAATTGTTAATAAAATAATAGAATATTATTATTAATATTTGATGGCTAAATAACAAGTTAAATCGAGAAAATATCCTACTCAAACCTTTCTCTTAAAAAAAATTATCCCCATTGAAATGGGAAAACTACCTACATTTCGTGGAACTTTCTTACAATAATGGGTATCAAAGATATTTGAAGGTGAGTCTATTTGAAGCCTTTTATGGTCGAAAATGTGATCCACCCATGAATCAGGATAATCTTGTGGACATGGCCATTGTTGGTCCATACATTCTTAGAGAAACAAAATAACAAGCATAAAAATTAAACAAAATTTGAAGGATTCCCATGACAGATAGAAAAGCCATGCTCATAAGAATAGGTTAAAAGGGAATTTAAATTTGGTGATCATGACTTAAAAGTGAAGACAAAGAAAATTTAATTAAAATTGGGTAGTTATGCAAAGTTAGCAGCTAAATATTGTGGACAATTAGAGATCCTAGAGAGGATTGGTCCAGTCACATATAGGATTACATTGTCAACATCCATGCATATTCGTAATGTGTTTCATATTTCATTACGTAAAAAGAATTTCACGTATACTAATAATCTAATTGATTGGAATATGGTTCAGATGGAGCCCAAGGGAGACTTCCAGATCCAACTAGTATGAATTTTAGAAAATAAGGTTAAGGTGATTTAGAATCGATCCATTTCCATGTCAAAGGTGTTATGGATCCTTTTAAGTCTTGAGGATGCTACATGGAAGCATGAAGATATATTTAGGGAAGAATACCCTCATATTTTTGTTTAATCAGAATGAATATATGTGTACATATAATGCATTAATGATAGTGCATAAATAAGAGGGGGTGGGGGGGGAGATGTAAAATCCCTACCCAATACTTGTATTGTAAATACCATGTACATGCAAAACTTAGGGTGCTAAGTCAAGACATATTAATTAGGTTAATGAGCTAAGAATCACTTTTTGGGGGCAATGCGCCCATGTGTATGTTTGTGCATATGTTTTGAGCCCGGTGTGTTTATGTGCATACGATTTTATATGCTATGAGTCTAGAGTGCCTAATTTTTGCAAATATCTTTTACTTATGCATACTAATAAACACATAATAGCTGCAAATCGAATCAGACAAAAACGGTATAGAGGGAAAAGACTCCATAAGAAATTAAAAAAGGCTATTATGAGTTAGGAATAATTAAAAACGGGGGCACATGAATATAACCTAAGTCCATAAGTGACTTTATGGGGTGCCAAATTTCAAAAAGAAAATTCATGCACATGAAAGAAACATGTTTTCCTTGAGAGGCAATTAGCTATGGGGAATAAGAATGGACAACCAAGGATGGCAGCACGAACTACAAGAGCCCAAAAATTGAAACCATCCCTGACTAGAAGTAATATTCCTTGGAAGTGGTGACACAGTCTGAGGGATTGGAGGTGCAAAGACGAGTGTGCACTCCTTAGGTGCACGATGATGGGGTATGTCAGCTTCGAGGCTAGAGGCTACTAGTGTATGATGCAAGAGTTTGAAGACTTTGAAGGGTAGCAAGATCTCCTAGATACATAAAGTTGGGACCATTCATGTTAAGAATAATACACACTAAAGGTGGTCACACAAGCCAAGGGATTGCAGGGGAGAAAAGGGTGTGTGATGCTTGGGTGCAGACTGATGGTGGGCGTGAGCCTATAGGTTGGTCGTTTTTGGGGTTTAGTACCTTCGTTGGTTGATGGTACTAGACATGTACTTCTATTTGGACGAGTAATTGCCGCATGGTGTTGAGGCCCTAGCTCGAGGGTGACCGATTGCTTTCACATAATGAACACCATGGTCTATGACTTAGAGGAACATCAAATTTTGTAGCTAGTTTGACATTGAACATATAAGTATTTTTGTAACATTCACTTAGTTATGTTGCAATTTCTTATGAACCCTTTTCTATGTTATGTATTAGTTTTAATTGTTGCCTGTAAATTATAATTGTTGTGTGAAAGAAGTAAATTCCATTTAGACGTGTATATCACCATGTTGAGAATATAATGAAAGGGTAGATACCGAGTCATAAGGTTTTGTAGTATTGACACAAAATTATGCTTTGGATGGAGGCTAGAGACATTGTTGGAATTAATGAATATAAAGGAAAATTTGTCCACACCAATTGATAAAGGGTTATTGGATGTGGTTGCACCAACAAAGGATGGAAATGTCCTGGCGTGGGCTACGAGCGTTACAGGCAAAGTCGACACTGTACAAGGACATTACATGTGTTATTCCCCAACTGGAAGTTAAAATGCCCTATTTCAACCTTCCCTTTCAAAAAAATCTCCCTATACATCGAAAAATATTGATGGTACGCAGATCATGGTGGATAAATAAATATTTAATATTGCATAATACCAAGAAAAAAAATAATCTACAATATACCTTTAGAATATCTTGGTGCATAAATCAACATAAGAGGTAGGAAAATTGGTCATAGTCAAAGATTTGAATACATGTTTAAATTCTAAATTAGTCTTTGTAGTTTAAAATTTAAATTGGAATATATTTTTTTATAAATATAAGATGTTTAAATATATTAAAATAAAACAATAAAATATTATGTAATTTAAATGTGTTTATTAAAATATATTTTTAAATATTGGGCAAATTTATCATCAAACAAAAAGTAGAGACAACCATAAAATATATTATAGTTGTTAAAGTTTTTTATTATATTTATTTAGAATATAAGTTTAAAAAATAATTTAAATAATAAAATTTACAATTAAATTGTCCACCTAGGGTATAGAGGGTGATGGGGTGTACTTTTAAGTCTCCGTGACGTGGAGGTTACCCATTCGAAATTCCTTGAGCAAAAAGCTAGTAATGTTAAGGGATGGTGTGGCCTAGGCGAGTGCAATCCCCGAGTGACTTAAATAACATATATCACTGTGAAACAAAAACATAAAGTAAGACGTAAAGTTCAAAAAATGCTTCAAATATTAAATTTCCAATGCTAATCACGTCAAATAAATATTTAAAAAACTATTTGTGAAAAGATTAAATTATTAAATTTCCAATGAAAATCGCATGGTTAAAAAAATGGTTAGTCAAAAGATTGAATTATTAAATTCCCAATGAAAATCACGTGGTAAGTTGATACGAAAGGATGAGTGGAAGGGCTGGGTAATTGTTTTTTCCAGCGAAAAGAAATGTTCTTAGAGTGCGTAATTTAAATAGGTTACAATTTCATTATGATTTTGAGAATTGTGAAAACTGTAGCTTCAAACCAGTACTGCCGGGTAAAAATTGAATAATCAAATTCCAACCTGGCACAAAACCCTAAAACACTTGGACTGGTCCTTTTCGACATCTGTGTTTTCCGGATTTTAACGTTCTTTGATAATCAATTTGACCGACGACTAGTTTGTATCCGAAACTCTAAAATGCAAAGATGAAACCCTAACATACAAAGCACGTTCATGATTAAAATACCGACTCGATTCGATTCTCCTGCAATGTGGGTTTCATAAAGTTCATGCTCAGGGCCAAGAAGCTTCTGATTAACCTCTGCAATTTCCTTGGCTTCGCAATGGAGAAACCCAGGTCAGAAATCTTAGCATTCGTTTCTGTGTTACTACTGATGTCCTTAAACTCATGCCATGGACAGAAGATAGCACAATGTGTAGGACAAGACCGTGTTGCCTTGTTGGCTTTCAAAGCCGGTATCGTGGAGGATCCGAGCGGAGCTCTTAAATCATGGACGGGAAATGATTGCTGCAAATGGAAGGGCGTGTCCTGCGATAACAATGGCGGTCGGGTAGTGAGCCTCATTCTTGATGGGGATCCCATGGGCGCAGGCAACACTAGCGTTTACATGAGTGGAAGCATATCAGAATCCATCGGGAACCTGTCATACCTTCGCACCTTTACCCTTATGAGGTGGAAAAATATAGGTGGAATAATTCCAGCTTCTATTTCTCGCCTTTCAGCCTTGAACCATCTTACTCTGGATAACAACAAACTCACCGGTTCCATTCCTTCTGACATTGGCCAACTGCTCAGTCTACAGTCGCTGTCTCTCACCGGAAACTTGATTGCCGGTCCTATTCCGGAATCCATTGGAAATCTACGGAATTTAACTTCTTTGTACTTGGATTCGAATCGGCTTTCTGGTTTCATTCCATCAAGCATTGGAAATCTGAGACTCCTGTCCGTGTTGACCATGAACAACAATACGCTCTCGGGTCCCCTTCCGGACTCCATGGGAAATCTGAAGCAGCTAACAACGCTACACATACAAAATAATTTGCTGACGGGTAAGATTCCATCCTCGTTAGGAAATATGTCAATGCTGGCAGAGCTGTTGGCAAGTAACAATCGTTTGAGTGGAAGCATTCCAGAATCACTGGGTTTGTTGAGCGCTAATTTTTATAAATTGGCTTTGGATCAGAATCTATTGACGGGATCTATTCCACCGTCCTTAACGAAGTTAACATCTCTTATAACCATTGATCTGTCCCAAAACAAACTCACCGGGAATATCCCCTGTATTCCCGACTCCTCCCAGCTTCAAGCCCTTGTTCTGAACAAAAATAGCCTATCCGGCGACATCCCCGACTGCTTAGGCAATCATCCAAAACTCCACTCGTTGCAGTTATCGTTCAACAATTTCGCAGGCCAACTACCCAATTCTTTTGGCGGGAATTCAAGCCTGGATTTTCTTCACATTTCAAACAATAAGCTTACTGGTAGCATACCCGAATCGTTGGGTGATATGCCAAATCTGGAATTCCTTGATCTGTCAAATAATCAACTAAAGGGAACCATTCCGGAGAAGATGGTTCAACTCAAGGGTCTGAGTGAGTTGAATTTGAGCTTCAACCGTCTGTGTGGCATGATTCCACGAGGGGAACCGTTGGATTCATTCCCTGCTTCTACATACAGCCACAATGCCTGTCTCTGTGGTTCGCCTCTTCCTCCTTGTCGTTCAGCTTGAAGGGCGCATGGATTAGTCTGCATGCCAAAATTTGAGATTGTATAATGAGATTCATTACTAAATAAGGCTGCCATTATCGCAGCGATCTTGTTTTCAATTTAGGGAATGCTGTCTTTTATTTTATTCTGATATTTTATTAATTAAAATAATGTGTATTTTAAGCAAATACTATTTCGTTGCGCTGGGTACGAAAATATTAAGCGGCTGGTTTTTGTAGGGTTTAGTTTTTATGATGGTGATTATTCATTTAAATTTTATTTGATATTTTGGGCGTGGGAGCTAGTTATAAAGAATAATATTTATTCATTAGATACAAATTTATCTTATTCCTATATATAGTTATCAATCACAAATAAAAAAAAAAGGACAAGACTATAAAAAAATAATAAGACATAACAAATTTATATATGTATATATTGAGATAAGTACATATATTCTTGTATTCCGAATCTGTCATAAAACTATTGCTTTACTCTAAAGCTATGATGTATCCATGAAAAGCTATAAACAAATTCCAAAACTGATACTCTCTTAAAAAAATTATAAGATGTTGCTATGTATGTTTAGTTATGCCCATTGGGAGAAATTTGTGAATAACTTTATTAAACTCTTGGATTTTTCACTCACCATAAGCGAGTGTTAATTTTTTTTGGGAAAGATCATCAATTTATTACTTTTGTTACGAAAAGTATAGATATGAGAAAGATAAAAAAAGTAAGATATGAGAAAGATGAATCAGTAAATTTACTTGATTTGATCAAAATGTTATGATATCCGGGCATAAATTTGTGATTCTTCAAACTAGTTTTCTATTAAACCAATTTATTACGTTCATGGATTCTTCATAGACATAGATCTTAGAAATATGTAGATACTCAACAAGTTGCAAAAAGAGCTTTATTTCAGAAAAATTACATAATTATTTGTGGAATTTCCAATACTACATGAGAAAAAGAAAGAAATATTGTAATAGAGAAATATAGTCTTCCACACCAAAACCTCCCGTGGAAGGGGAAAGCTGTATAATCCATCAAAGTAGGCCCATTAATTATCTTTTTTTCATGTCCTACCTATCATGAGTAGGTGAGTGTAATGCTTAAGCCGTTTAAAGCCACTCTTATGATTCATTTTAATTTTATTTGATATTTTGAGGACTCGAAATAATTTATATAGATTAATATCTATATTATGTGATTTTAAGTTTAAGTCAAGTCAACTTATTATTGTTTTTATTTAGCCTTCAAAATAATTTTAACGTCTATACTACATATACACAATTAAAAATATATATATCAAATTGATAAGAAATATCTATTAAATTAATATATATATATATATATATAGAGAGAGCAATTCGTAGCATTGGGAATAATGACATAAAAAAATATTTAAATTCACCCAAACAAATAAAAGATACATTTAGAAATAAAATTGTTATTCAAATATATATATATATATATATATATATATATATATATATATATTAATAATGATTATGACTAATGTATCTTAAGATTTATATGGTTTAGGAAATTTTAAGTACGTTAAGAGATTAAATTGTAATATTTTATTTCTATGTTCATAAAGAAGTGAGAATTGTTTCTAATTAAGTTTTGTTGAGTTAACAGATCAAAAAGGTTGGTAATATGACAAATATTCTGAAAATTATACAGAAAGTGACTATAAGATGGACAATCTAAGCAAAACAAAATTCACCTTCCCATGGTGTTTTAGGAATCAAGGAACGCCTAGTTTCGCTATGAAACTTGTGAAATGTAACTCTAATCTTGGAAAAGTTTACTTTATTCTTAACAATAGTCAAGACAAAGAGGTAACTGTGGTTTTAGAGATTGGGGTTGATCACCTCCTTATAATATTGTAGTTTCATTTTTCCCCCAACTCTTTATTTACTCACAATTCTTCCTTAAATTTGGCACTAATAATATTTTTAATATTATCTTAATTTTGTAAGACCATCTCCTCCCTTATTCTCCAATTGTCTAGCCAAGACTGGGACGTAGAAATTTTGAATAATATGACACATATTCACAGAGATTATCCCGATTATACACTAATTGCAGAATACATGCATAATACATAACCTCCTCTACGTTGATCATCAATTAAGCAATATTAAGAAACCTTCACATGCGCACATTGAAGCATCAATCACACATATCAACACAGTATGTACCCGAGGAAAGCATCTCGCTAAGAACCCCCAACTGTATGTATATTATTGATTGAGAACATGTAACAATACATAGTAAAACACTCCTCACAAGTACTCAGTACTATCTCCACCTATTACACACAAACTAGCTCAAATCTGAATCAATCGTTGGCTCAAATCTCCTCTGTTGCTTGCCTGCCTCCACTGCGCAATCGTACATGAGAATACTGATTAATGAATGATCCATTCACGTGGTTCCCTTGGATATACCATGCAATCCTCATTGGCATTACTCAATCCATGCATGTGCAAATCTCATGCGCAACTATAGTCACAACTGACAGCAATCTCAACCTCTAACACTTGTGTCCAATGAACTGAACATGCACTGACATGCACTGAGTTAACTGATGTATTCTTCAGTTGCTTTATGAGTTAATAATTAGTGAATTAATTAATAACTAATTCACAGCACTCATCACTTAGTCTAATTGCAGTTAGACTAAATACAACTAGTCCAACTGAGTCAAACTGAACACAACTCCATCAACTCCACTGTCAACTCCACCAAACTCAATCTCTTGAGTTCTAACTGAAGTCCCGCATGTAACAACTCAACTAAACATTGGGAAACTCGTATTTCCTTCTTCCAGCTGCATGTGCCACATCTGTAGCTCGAACTGAAGTGCTCCAAGAGGATAAGATAAAGTTTATAGTCCAAATATTATTATGAGCTAATAATATTTGACTGTTCTAAATTTAGACTGAGCAGTACCTCCATTGTTGTCTAAAAATAGAAGTCCATCTATTTTTACCAACATGACCAATCATCCATAAATAGCATCCTGCAACTCATAGACCATGATACATATGTGTAAAAATAGACTTGCGCCAAAAATAGCCTACGGGCCCACTTAGTGAAGGCGACTCCTTTCCACTAAGCTCCATCATCTTGTTGCATTTTCAACATGGGATCCATATGCAACCGTCACTTGAGTGTGGGTTACCTGGCACACATGAAACTGATGTGAAATATATTTGGAGGGGATAAGAGGAAGTAATAAAGAAGGAGATATGTAGAATTGATGACCAGGTAAACCAACATATTCGTTTCATTTTGTATGAGGGAATTATGGTCTCCTTTAAAGTTGTTACTTAAGAAATGTCAGGCTGGAGCCTATTGAGGTAGGAGCCTCTTGTGGTTTGTATCCCACATAAAACATATTGGAGTTGGATATTCAATGCATGTTGTAGCTTGCAGAAAAGTTGAGGTAGAAGTCACCTATAGGTTGGAGCCTAAAGAAAATCAAATGTAGTAAGGGTGTAGGAGCTTGCCTTTGCATCACAACAATAAAAAAACTCATGGTTTTCTCCCTTTATGGGTTTCCACTTATATTTAGTGTCCATATGTGTTGTTATTATGTATTTATGTGATGTTTTTGGTTTACTTATTATTTGTTGTTTGCATATTAAATATGTTAGTCACTATATTTCAATCTGCTCATTTATTGCTTTAGTTAATGAGCTTAAAGCAAATCAAATTAACGTCAATGAATGTACTAAGTTTATTCAACCCCCATATCATTTTATTCAAGTTTTCATCAATTAGTATTACAGTCAGTTCCTTATCTGTAAGCCTAACATGTTGAAGGTAGATTTGGTGAAGTCATGGATTATCAAGGTGGACATGTGCTAAGTGAAACACACTTTCATGAATGCAAAGATAGGTAAAATATGAACTGATATGTTATGGACCTCATGTAGGGAAACTATTATGTGATGATTACTATAAAAACTCTCCCTTTGCACAAGAGAAACAGTGGAATGCTAAGGAAAAATGTGTTATGTATAATAATATTCATAATAAGGATCCTGATACAATAATATATTTAAATTCTTCTAAAGAAATATGGGATAGGTTGTAGCTCATTCATGAAGAATAGACTAGTAGCGCTAATACAAAAAAAGGGAAGAGAAAGAAGAATAAGAAAAATATCTATAAAAAGAAAAGTGTTCAGTCAAATGAGGTCTATGCTAGTGTGAATCGACCTGATTTCCAAGAAGAAAATATAGTTGAAGAACAAGCTAATCTTGGCACAGCCTTGACTCAAATAGAAAGATTGAAGAATGAAACCAAGGACCTCAATAAACTTATGTAGATATGTGATGAGAGAGAGCATGAGTACAAGGAATAAATTGTTAATGTGAAGACACAAATTGAAGAGGCAAGGAGAATAGAAAGGATGATGAGTAGAAAGCTAAAGGAGAAAGAGGTACAATGTGAAAGATTAGAGTCTGAGATCTGTTCAACTAGAAGAGGAGGTTGTCTCCATAAAGAACTCAAAAAAATGCAACCATAAAGGATAATGAGGTAGCACTAAATATACATGCATAACAAGAAGGTAGATAAAACAAGATTTGTAAAGAAGAAAACAAAAAAAAGAGGAAACATCAAGAGTGAAAGAATGATATGAAGAAATGGTTATTTGGAAAAATTTCACTTGCTGCTCAAGATAAATTGAGAAAAATTAGAAGATCTCAAAAGGATATTATTTTCTCCTTCGACAGATATCAACTGTTTTTCTTGCTATGAACCTGGACATGTTGAAGGAGAATGCAAGAAAAAGAAAATATTGAATTCATTTACTTCCTACACAAATCATTTTTATGGTTATTGTTATATATGCAATGAATTTGGAGATAGAGCTATCGAATGCAAAATGTATGTCAGAAAAGGTAGAAATGACTCAAGGATGTTAGAAAATCAAAAAGGCAGAAAGATTTTCTTATTCTTGATAGTTAATTGTGATGTTCTTGATTTTTTATTACGATTATTTATATCTTATCTTTTAGTTAATCAAGAAATTACCAAAGCGAAAGAACATAAAACAATGGACACCAGATGTAGGCACTATGCTAGGGAAAAACCCCCCTCCAAGGGGAAACTCAATCAAAATTCTATTCCTTTCAATAGTATTCTTTGAGACTCTTCACCCTAGACAAATACCAAACCTTCACTCCACACCAATTCAGCCTCCCAGATCTTGGACCACTCTTCCAACAACTTCGACTATGTAGCAGCTTTCAGCATCAGGCATCTTCCGACATCAAAATAATTTGAAAGACTTTGATATCCTAATCTAGGGCTCGAAAAAAATAGAAGAGAGAGAGAGAGAGATGCACCAAAATTTTATTTTTCTTCTTCTCCTTAAACTCCACCCAACTCGCACTTCCTTTGGCTTCCCAGGTTCGTACTTTGCAATTCCCAGCTTCCTTAGAGATATCAAACTTGCTTGAGATGAAGTGATCCAAATGAATTCAATTTGCTTGTATTTATGAGTTTCATGTCAGGTCTAATTAGTGTCCTTAATCCGACTTGATCTCTTCTAGGTTGAACTTTATGTGGAATTTGGATTTTCCTCTTGAGAATGCCTTCATCAAGATGTCATCATCTTGCTACTCGGTTGGAATGTACTGTAGCAAGATAATTCCCATACGCACACAATGTCGCAAAATATGATATCATATATCAATGTTCTTAGACCTAACATGAAATTCCAGGTTATCAGAGAGATTAATATAACTATGATTATCACAATATATCATTGTCAGATCCATCTCTTGACTGAAAAGACCCACTTGTATTTTACTCATCCACATGGCCTCAATACTACTTCACTTGTAGCCATGTATTCAGCCTCTGTTGAATTGAGTGCCACAAACACCACAAGCTGCTTGTAAATGGTAGTATCAACCTCTTCACTTGAATTGGCATTCTCCTTACTCTAATTTGTAGTTAGAGATGTTTCCATAGGCTTACAATTCTCCATGCGAAATCTCTAAAGTATTTCACAGCCATACTTCCCCTCGGACGCAAACAATTTACAATCACCTTGCCACACTTCCAGCCCGAGGAGGTAATGCATTAATCCCATGTCTTTCATCTCAAATTCCCTTGCAATATCCTCTTTGCAAGAGCATATCAGCTTCTCATCGCGTGTCAATATTAAATCATCAACGCAAAAAACAAGAATAAGCAACTTACCATCTACCACAATGTGATGGAGGGTCCTCATATTCTTCACTTTTTTAAAATCCCAATCCAATGAGATAACTGTCAATCTGAGTGTACCATGCTCGGGGCACCTATTTGAGACCACACAATGCTTTCCTAAGTCTACACAGATGTTACTCCTCATTGTATGCTACAAATCCTTATGGTTGCTCTATGTAAATTTCCTCCTCAATAACACCATCGAGAAAGGTGGTCTTCACATCCATATGGTGGATATTCCACCCCATCTGCATAGATAATGCAAGAATTGATATGA
>APFE030211332.1:2370-14508 GCA_000404065.3 Pinus taeda
AGTCGAATGGTGAGGGGTCAGAATATGAGTTGATGTAATATGATTTAGTTTACTTTGCTTACAGTTTTTGAATTGCTTTAAGTTCAGTTTTCTTTTTATACATCAGCAAGGATACTGGGTTTCATAGTCACTAGCTCACTGTTTGGTTTAATTAGAATTTAGGTACATTTTTATTTTTCTCTTAGTAATGGATTTCATCATTGCAAGTTTGAAAACCTTTTTGAAAACTTTGATTAGGATTTCCATTTTCATTAGATACTTTAGGAAACCAACAAAATCAAATCTACAAAACAGCGAAGTAAGAAAAAGGTTAACTAAGCACATATGGTGCACCACACTTCATCAGTTTATGATACCTAGATTGATAATTTATGTAGAGAAATTTAAGATGTGCGTAGCAAGATGCAACAACCAAATATTCTGCTTCAGCTGTAGATAGCACAATTGAACTTTGTTTCTTGCTGAACCAAGACACTAACCTGGAACCCATATAGAATGCACCATCACTAGTGATTTTTCTGTCATCAACACTTCCTGCCCAATCTGCATCTGTATATGCATGAAGAGTGATATCTGTATCTCTAGGATACCATAAACTAAAGTTCTGTGTTCCTTGAAGATATTTGAAAATTCTTTTGACTGCCTGAAGATGTGATTCCTTTGGATTTTCTTGGAATCTTCCAACTATTCCTACAACATGCATGATGTTAGGTAGGGTGCCTGTTAGATAAAGTAGATTGCCAATCATGGATCTGTAAGTTGGTTGATATACTAATGTTGATTCATCATTTGAGCTAAGACTGCATCATGTTACCATTCGGGTACATACAGGTTTAGAATCTTCCATGCTGTACCTTTTCAAGATCTGTTTGAGATATTTGGTTTGTGAAAGAAAAATACCATCTTTATTTTGTTGAACTTGTAGACCATGAAAATAGGTAAGTTCTCCAAGCAAGGACATTTCAAATTCTTGCCACATTACTGAAGCAAAATGACTCATGGATTCTTCATTGCTACCAAAAATGACATCATCAACATAAACAACAATAATTAGCAATTTATCGGTGTCAATCTTTGTATATAGATTACTATCTGCTGAACCTTTTGAAAAACCTTGTTGGTGTAGATATTTGTCAAGATGATAATACCAGGCCCTTGGAGCCTGTTTCAGACCATAGAGAGCCTTTTTGAGTCTGCATACAAGTTTTGCATCATTTCCAAGAATGAATCCTTCTAGTTGTTCAATATAAACTTCTTCTTCTAAATCTCCATTAAAGAAAGCAGATTTTACATCCATTTGGTATACTTTGAATTTCGGAAAGCTAGAAAGATAAAGAAACATCCTTATGGATTCAAGTCTAGCAATAGGTGCAAAAGTTTCTTCAAAATCTATACCTTCTTGTTGAGCATAACCTTTACAAACAAGTCTGGCCTTGTTTCTACTGACTTCTCAATTTTCATTTAGCTTGTTTTTGAATATCCATTTAGTTCCTATAATATTTTTATCATGAGGTGTAGGAACTAATTCCCAAGTATTATTCTTTTCAACTTACCCAAGTTCTTCATTCATGGCCTTGACCCAACATTCATCTTTGAATGCTTCATTTACATTTTGAGGTTCGGTGGAGGATAATAATGCTAGATAGCTTGAGGTTTCTGTAATAGTTCTTCTTGTCTGTACACCTGCCACTTTTTCCCCTAAAATTTGAGTTTCTGGATGATTTTTCTGAACAAATCTATACGAATTCTTTTCTTCTATCGTTATCTCTTCTTCTGGTGCTTCATTGGTTTCTTTTTTAATATCATCATGATTTGATGTGGTAAAATACTCCCCATCTTCTTCATTGTCATAATCTTCTATTTTTGTTTGTTTTGGATTTTTGCATGCTTCATCAACTACAACATCAATACTTTCAACAATTTTCCCAAGTCTTTTATTATAACATTTATATTCTTTACTTTGGGAAGAGTAACCAAGAAGAATACCTTCATCTTCTCTCCGCTCAAACTTAATAAGTTTTTCATTAGTCCTTTTGATATAACATTTGCTTCCAAAAAATTTAAAGTATTTTACAGTAGGAGTCTTACCATACCAAAGTTCATGTGGAGTTTGAGTGCTATTTACCCGAACATTTGCTTGGTTGAGAATAGTTATGGTGGTGAATGCAGCTTCACCCTGGAAGGTTGCAAGAGTTCCAGATTCATCTAACATAGCTTGAGCCATATGTTGAATAGTTTTGTTCATTCTTTCTACCACTCCATTTCGCTGAGGAGTCCTTGCGGTGGAGAATTGCCTTTTTATTCCATGTTGTTCAAAAAAGGCAAAGAATTCATCTGAGGTGAAATCCCCTCCTCAATCATATCTGAGGCATTTGATTTTTCGATCTGATTCATTTTCAACCAAAGCTTTGAAGGCTTGGAACTTTTCAAATGCTTCATCTTTATGCTTTAGCAGACCTATCGAATACATTCTGGAAAAATCATCAATGAACAAAATAAAGTATTCTTCTCCACGAGGTGACTTTTTCCGTGATGGTCCACATAAATCAGTATGAACAAGTTCAAGAGGCTTACTAGCTGACCCTTCTTTTTCAATGAAGTGAGCTCTGGTTTTCTTACCAAATTGACATGGTCTGCATATTGTATTTTCAGGGATGTTGATATCTGGAAGATCACGAACAACCTTGAATATGCATGCTTTTCTTATTTGAGAAAAGCTTAGATGTCCCAATCTTCTATGCCACAGCCAATTTTCATCATTTTTGCTTAGATAACATTGTTGTTCTCCTCCCTTGAGTATGTATAAGTTGTTTGGAGTTCTTGTACCTTTGATCACGGTCTCCCCTGCATCAAGTTCACGAACAACACATCCATTTGATTGAAACACCACTTCATTTCCTTAATCACACATTTGACTGACACTCAACAGGTTATGCTTTAAACCGTCTACATACATAACATTTCCAGCTTTAACTTTTTTCATTCAAGAAAATAGATCCTTTACCTTTCATGAGAGAAGGAGTGTTGTTTCCAAATGAGACATTCTTTTCCTTTTCTAAGGCATTATATGAGTGAAGTTTTTCTTTGTCACTTTTCATGTGTTTTGAACATCCACTGGCGATGTACCACTGATTTTCTTGTCCTTCTGCATATAAGGCTATAACACATCTTTCTGTTTGAGATTCTTTTCTTCTCTATATCTTGGGATTTAATGGAGTTTGCTCCTTTTGAGATGATTGCCGAAATTTTCTCCTGCATTCAGATTCTTCATGACCAAAGTTGTTACAGATTGAGCATTCTATTTCATTTTCAAGAAGAGAAAAGTTACTATAGGAACTTTTCTTGACCCCTGTTACATTCCTTTGATTTTTTTCTTCTCTAGTCATGATGGTTTTGTAAGCAATACATTGAGCAGCTTTGTGTCCAAATTATGACATGAAAAACATTGCCCATTAAAGAAGTTTATGTGACTATCAAATCTATTGACCTAGTGATTGTAGTTTCTATTGATATTCATCTTTGGAGCAAATTGAGTATGATTTTCTTGAGATTGGTTGTGGCTTCTATTCATCCTTGGAATAAATTGAGTCTGATTTACCTGGTGATTTGCTTTATGCCTTTGCTGACGATTGTCATATTGTTCACTAGTCTTTGCTGCATCAAGATAGATTTTAGTGCAGGTTAATGGCTTCTGTGATTGAGATGCTTCTTCAGTATATCCAAGACCTGTCTTTATC
This sequence comes from Pinus taeda, assembly GCA_000404065.3. Lineage (NCBI taxonomy): Eukaryota > Viridiplantae > Streptophyta > Pinopsida > Pinales > Pinaceae > Pinus > Pinus taeda. The sequence goes on from APFE030211332.1 coordinate 6,108, forward strand.
AGAGGAGAACATTGCACTTTGATAATTTCATCTAAGGTTTCTGATCCTTTAGTGTTGGGTTGTGTTATATTCTTTCCACGACTAGCCCACATAGTTAACCGAGGGGTTAGAAGGGGGGTAGAGCCCCCCCTTCATTGCACCGATTTTGTAGTGGGGGGAGTCACAAGGGATTTGAGGGGTGTAGGTAACCCCACTCTATGGGGTTTGGGGCAGTGCCCCGGAAAATTTTGGTTTTGGACCCTATATTAGGTTGGGCGGACCTACCTATGGTTTTGTGCATGTTTTTCACACATGGTTTTGGATGCGATGGTTTTCGGTCCATGGTTTTGGATGCAATGGTTTTCGATCCATGGTATTGGATGCTTCGACATGTATAGATATGTATTATAATATTGAAAGGAACATAATGAAAAAACAAGTTGTAGTCCCGGTTTTGGGATCCAGGGGAAAATATCTGTGTATATGTGTTTTATGTGTTATGCTCTCGCATTGTTTATTTTCTGTGTTCTAGAATTTGTATGTAGGTAATTTCTGTACAGGGTTAAAACCTACATTTGGTATCGAAGTTGTTTTGTCTTCAAGGGGACGCCTTTGCTACTGAGGGGTTTCGTTTGGGCCTGTGGTAGACTCTGTTCAGTGGGAGATATATGGGATCGATTCTTGTGGTGAAAGAAGATGGCAAGCAATGGAAAGATAGAGATTGAGAAATTTAATGGTCAGAGTTTTGAGTTATGGAAACTCAAGATGGAGGATGTGTTGGTGGATAAAGATCAATGGATCGCGATAGATCTAAGTACTAAACCAACGAGAGTATCCAATGAAGAATGGAAAAAGTTGGATCAGAACAAAAAGAGCACAATATGATTGTGTGTTTCAGATTCAGTATTGATGAATGTATCAGGGGAAGCTATGGAGAAGGCTATGTGGGACAAGTTAGGGATTTTATACCTATCTAAGTCTCCGGTGAATAAACTGTTCCTACAAAAAACGTTTTATAACCTGAGAACGAAAGATGGAGACTCGGCAATAGAGCATATGAACGTATTTAATACTGTGGTAAGTTAGTTATCATCTATTGATATTAAAATTTTAGATGAAGATAAGTGCATCAGTTTGTTGTGTTCTCTACCAGATTTGTGGGATAGTCTAGTTATTGCAATAGGTAGCAATGCAGCTGCCTTGCAGTTTGAAATAGTCTCATCCTTGCTGATGGAGGAAATGAGATGGAAAAATATGGAGAGCCAGAATGGTGATGCATTTTTTGTACGAGGACAGTCCCAAAAAAGAAACAAAAATAAGTCATCGAGTGGGAGGTCTAAATCTAGAGGGAGATCTAAATCTCCAGGAAAACCTGCAAATGTGGTGTGCTGGAAATGCGGAAAGGAAGGGAACTACAAAAGGGTCTGTAAATCTAAAGCCACTGATAAAGGAAAGGGATCTGATGATGCTCCTTCTGCAGAGGCAAAAACCATCTCAAATGAAGGTAGGGATGTGTACTTGGCTTCTTCAAGTACACATGTAGATCATAAGGCGTGATTGATTGACTCAGGTGCATGCTTTCACTTCACTCCCCATACAGAGTGGTTCTGCGAGTATGAGGAATATGATGGTAGTGATATCTTCTTGGGGGATGACAGGAAGGCTAGAATCATTGGTCATGGGAAAGTAAAGTTGAAGTTGCAAGGTGGAAGGGTTAGAATAGTTCTGGGTGTCCTACATATTCCTGAATTAGCCAAAAATATGATTTCTGTAAGCAAGCTGGATGATGCAGGTGTAAAAATAGTGTTCGAGAAGGATGCCTGCAAGATGGTGTGGGGGGAACTGGTATTGATGCGGGGAGTTCAAATTGGAACTCTTTATAAGATATAAGGTAGTACTATTGTTGATGGGTGCAACAGTTCCGTGGTTCCTGAAAGTGGAGCAGAAAATCTTGTGGTCTCTAGAGAGAAGACCATGCTGTGGCATCAAAGGCTCGGACATATTGGAGAGAAGGGTCTTCAAATACTTCATGGTAAAGGTATGGTAGAAGCTATGATTAATGGCTCTCTGGATTTTTATTTCTATGAAAATTGTGTATATGGGAAGAAAAATCGCGTGAGTTTCCCCTCTGGTGGTAAGAGGGCAAAACAGATATTAGAGCTTGTGCACAGTGATGTGTTTGGACCTATGAAGGTTCCATTACTGGCTAAGTCTATGTACTATGTATCCTTTAAAGATAACTTCTCAAGGAATACATGGATATATTTCCTTAAGAAGAAATCTGAAGTCTTTGACAGGTTTAATTAATTTAAGGCTCCGATGGAAAACCAAACAGAGAAGAAGATAAAGGTGTTGAGGACAGATAATGGTGGAGAGTTTTGTAGTAAGGAATTTGAAGAATTCTGTAAGAAGTGTGATATAGCACGGAAGAATACTACTCCATACAAACCTGAGAAAAATGGAGTTACAGAAAGAATGAACAAGACGTTGATGGAAAGGGAAAGAAGCATGCTCAGTGGTGCCGGGATAGGATAGGAATTCGGGGTAGAGGGGGTGGAGATAGCATGTTACCTGGTCAACAGATCAGCTTCATCAGCGTTGGAGGATAAGACTCCACAAGAGGTATGGACTGGTAAGAAACTCTCTCTTTCACATCTGAGTGTATTAGGATGTGATGCATATGTACATGTTCCAAAGGGGAAATGAACCAAGTTGGATAGTAAATCTAAAAAGTGCATCTTTATTGGGTATAAGGATGGTTTAAAGGGTTATAAGCTTTGGAACCCAGTAACAAAGAAGGTTGTGTACAACTAAGATGTGGTGTTCAGAGAGGTAAAATATGTTATTAAACATGAAGTCCAACCAAAGGAACCTAAAAAGATAGAGTTTGAGCTTAAGGAGGGAGAATCAAACTACAACAAAGGAGGAATTAAAAGATGAGGAACCACAAACTCCGGGTGTGAGAAGATCAGTTCGAGAAAGAAGGTAGCTAGAAAGATATATTCCTTATGCTTTCTGTTAAAATTTTTCTTTATCTAGTACTGATGATGATCCCATAACTATGAAGGAAGCAGTAGATTCAAAGGATGCAAACTTTGGAAATAGGCCATGGTTGATGAAAAATCATCTTTGCACAAAAACAAGGCTTGGGATCTGTTGAGTTGTTGGCTGGAAGGAAACCCATTGGTAGCAAATGGGTGTTTAAGAAGAAGACAAATGCAGAAGGAAAGGTGGAGAAATACAAAGCTCAGTTGGTAGCAAAAGGTTATCCCGAGGTGTCATGAATTGATTTTGGTGATATTTTTTCTCTTCTTGCCAAGGTAACTTCTATTAGATTACTTTTATCTATTAGTGTTTCTTTTGATTTTGAGGTAGAACAGATGGATGTAAAGACAACATTTCTTCACGGGGATCTGGAAGAGGAAATCTACATGAAGCAAACTGAAGGCTTTGTAGTGAGGAGTAAGAAAAAACTGGTATGCAAGTTAAAGAAGTCTCTGTATGGGTTAAAAAAATCACCAAGGATGTGGTATCAGAAATTTAATACATTTATATTGGGACTTGGCTTCACCAGAAGAAAAGTAGATCACTGTGTGTATTTTAAATTAATTGGTGAATGTGTTATTTATCTGGTCTTATATGTGGATGATATGTTGCTGGTTGGTAATGACAAAGAAATTATCCACAATTTGAAGACCCAATTATCCTCCAAATTCAACATGAAAGATCATGGTGTTGCAAACTAAATTTTTGGCATGGAAATTAAAAGAAACTAGGAAAAGAGGAAGCTCTGGTTAAACTAGAGGAGGTATGTCGAGACAATAATGTAGAGGTTTAATATGCAGGATAGTAAATTGGTAAAGGTTCCTTTTCCTATAGGTGTGAGGTTATCTGTTGAACAGTGTCCCAAGACACAAGAAGAGGAAGAGGACATGTGCCATGTTCCATATGCAAGTGTAGTCGATAGCATGATTTATGCAATGGTCTATACTAGACCAAACGTTGCACATGTAGTGGGAATATTGAGCAGGTTTATGTCAAAACCAGGGAAGGAGCATTGGACAACAGTGAAGCGGGTTTTCAGGTATTTGCGTGGCACTAGTGATTATGGTTTGTGCTACCAAGGAAGACCAAGATTGGACAAAGTGTTGGAGATTTGTGGCTTTGTTGATGCAGACTGGACTGGAGATATGGATCAGAGAAGATCTACAAGTGGGTATGTGTTTAACCTATTTGGAGGTGCAATCCATTGGATGAGTAAGAAACAATCTATAGTGGCACTATCAACTATAGAGGCATAATACACGACAACCACTCATGCAAAAAAGGAAGCAATTTGGTTGCAAAGAATGTGTTCAAGTATGGGGTTAGTACAGTGAGCTATAAGGATAGACTGTGACAGCCAAAGTGCAATTTTCTTGGCAAAGAACACTGCATATCATTCAAAGACAAAGCAGATTGATGTTCAATATCACTTTGTGAGGGATATGATAAAAGAAAAAAGGGTGTTGCTGGTAAAGGTGGACATTTTGAAAAATACTGTAGATGCATTGACAAAATATATGAGCTCTGAGAAGTTCTCTTGGTGCAAAGAAACAATGGGAGTTGTAGGATTGGATAAATGACTACTTTTTCTTGTGGCCCCCCAGTGGAAAGAAAACAACAACAAGTGGGAGAATGTTGGGTTGTAGGGGGGGCAAAGCCCCCCCTTCGTTGCGCCGATTGCATAGCAGGGGGGGTCGCATGGGGTTTGAGGGCTGCAGGTAACCCCACTCTATGGGGTTCAGGGCAACACCCCGGAAAATTTTTCTTTTCGACCCTATATTAGGTTGGGAAGACTTACCTATGGTTTTGTGCATGATTTTTTGCACATGGTTTTGGACGCGGTGGTTTTCGGTCCATGGTATTGGATGCTTCGACATGTATAAATATGTATTGTAACATTGAAAGGAACATAATGAAAAATTAAGCTGGTAGTCCCAGTTTTGGGATCCAAGGGAAAATCTCTGTGTATATGTGTTTTATGTGTTATGCTCTCACATTGTTTATTTTCTTTGTTTTAGAATTTGTATGCAGGTAATTTCTGTATGGGGTTAAAACCTACAATGATTTAAATGTAAGATATACAAGATGGATTACTTTCCTAAGTGAATTTGATTTTGATATCAAATGTATCAAAGTGAAAGAAAATAAAGTTGCAGATGCATTAAAAAGAAGATTAAATATGGTTTGTTGATTTTCTTTAAGTAGTTCTAAAATAGATTTTGTTTAGAAAATTAAAACAATATCCTTAAAGAATTAGATATATATACAAATACATGAAAAAATGAAAAATGAAGTTGGTTAGACAAAAAAAATAGAATATACATTAAATAAGGAGGATTTGTTAACATTCATAAATATGATTTACAATCCTAATGTGCCAATACTTAAGATGATCCAGGTGGATATTGGTGGTCGCCCACCTATCCCACCTAGAACTCTAGTTAGTTTCATTTGTTTCCTTGTTTATTTCAGCATTTACTATTTTTAGTAGCTTTTCAGGTCCTGAACTTCCAAAGTAGTTTTGACCCTCTAAACGACATCTTTTTGAGGTGTTCTACAATCCATAGCCTAAAGTAGGGGCTTATAGAAAATCTTGTAGAGATAGGAGAGACCTTTCGAACAAGGTATTATACATGAAAAATGGAGATAATATGAGCAAGTTATGACCCCGGGAAGTTGGCTTCCCAACTAACCCCAACGAGGCCTACAGACTCATGGTGTTACATCTCCTGGCTTAGGATTTTGATTGTTTAGGGTTTTCTCATGTTTTTCAATAATAAATAGGCCACTGAGGCTCATTGTAACATAGTTCCGGGGCCTGTATCCACCACATATCTTCTCATAGATAAGCTACCATCACCTGAGATAGTCTTATTTCCATTCTGTTTGTAATCATATTTCAGTATTTGATATTAAAGAGACAAAGTGTTATTTCTCCCACATATTTGTATTTATGGTTATATATTTAATTTCTTTCTTTCCTGTTTAAATTCTGATCAATGGTATCAGAGCAATCTTCTCTTTCTCTGGTTTTCTTTGCATGTCCCCACGAGGTCAAGATTTACAGAGTTAGGGCTTGAACTGGTCGAACCTTCGCAAGAACAACCTTACAAATACAACTGACCTCCCATGGGGGAAGAAAATAAAGATGAGGGGGCAGGATATCCTTTCAAAATATTTCTTGAAGAAGCTCTCGAGCAACAGAGGAACACGATGATGGACAACTTTGGCCAAATCCTTCAACGAGTACCCAAGGGCGAAGAATCTACTTCTAGCTGTTACTCTAGAAGCACCATACCCTTTAAAGTACGAGTTAACTTTGACATTCCCATATTTGAGTGTCAGATAAATGCGTACATTGTCGATAAATGGTTAAATCTATTAGAAGTATATTTTTATGTTCATGATTTTTCCATCTCGGAAAATATTAGTTTTACTCTCCTCAAAGCTGCCCCCCATGTCAAGGACTTGTGGAAAACCTACTCTGAGACAATGGATGAAAGTACACCCTCAATATTTTCAGCCACACCCACTTGGGATTCGTTTTAAAATTCCATCAAGGATTTGTACTACCCTGTCGAGAGCTATGAGGATAAATAGATAAAGTGGACCACATAGACAAATAGATATGGAGGAAGGGTCCAAGATGTGTTAGATTTTACCAATATTTCTCATACCCTTTGAACAAATTTTGGTTTCAAGGATTATGGTAAACATTTGGTACTCAAGTACGCGACTACCTACATAGGTACATCCAGGATGAAATGAAGTTCCTGGACATCTCCTCGCTCGGCATGACATACCAATACACTGTCAACATAGAGAATAAGATTAAATAGAAAAATCGAGACTATGGATTTGTGAATCTGAAGCAAGGGAAATGCACCCCCAAACCACAGAGAAAAGGCAAAATACAAAGTGGTGCGACCCAGGATAACCTGCCGAAGCCACAAGAAAAGAAGAACACCATGAAGATAAAGAAGCACATGGGAAAGTGGTGTGAGTTCCATAAGAGATCCACTCACAACACGAGTGAGTGTCAGACCAAGCAGTCACTAGTGGTTGAGCTGAAGGCTTCTAGGTCTAATGCATGTTGCGACTTAGAGTCATTACCTGACAAGGGGAATGACAAGGGGAAGAATATTATTTGTGTGGAGCCCATTTGTATTGTGGCCACCACCAAGATCCAGAGGATTGAGCCTGAAGATCTAGAAGAGGGGGATTGGCTATTCCACTCATAAATGTGGGTAAAGGGTTCTATGCTACAGATCATTATCAACAGTGGGAGCCAAAAGAACCTCATTTCAGCAGAGTTCATGAAGCAGTTGGGCCTACTGACTATAGAACATCTGTAGCCATGTACCATCGGGTGCCTTCACCAAGGACGAGATCTCTCCTATACTACTAGTGTAAACCCTTATTATTATTAGTACAACCCCCTTATTATATTTATGTACCCATGTAGTGCCCATATTGTTACTATTGTGCCCCATAGAAGCCTAGTATTGTTATTATTGTGCCCTTAGATTATTATTGTTATGTAGGCTCTGATTATATAATGACCCCTTAGACTCATATATATAGAAACGAGGTCTTTTCATTTGTATCATCCAAGAATTGTTCATTTATATAATGTAAAGGAGGTTTCCCCCTCGAAGAGGCTAAATTCTAAGGCGTTGATATCTCTTTTCTATCTTTTCTTGAGCTGGTTTCATAACATTTGGTATCAGAGCTTTGGATTCTAGGGTTTCGCTGCTCCAAACAGGTCATCGTGGAATTTTCTCTATAAATTGTTTTCTGTGACGTTTCAGAAGTAAAAAAAAGAACCCATTTTAGAAGAAAGCATGCTAAATCTTGTCTCCAAATTTCAGAGCTTTTTGCACTACATTTTTGGAGATATGAACTGAGGAAGTTGGTCTTTTTGCAGAGTCCTGAATTACATTCAAAATAGGTGACCTACGGAAAATCATCATAACTTTCTCTCTAAGCATCAGATTGAAATTACGTAAGAAGGTATAGAAAGAGGACAGACTGTAGCTTCTTATATATATTTTTTAGAGCCAAAGGTAAAAACAGGGACACGTGGCACGTCGTACAAGTTCGCTCTACTGAATTAGTCTATAATCAGGTCACTGTGGGAGATTTGGCATAACTCTTCATTGGAGAATCCAATTGGGGTCAGATTGGTGGCATGGGAAAGAGGACACAGAGAACTACTACAAATCCTAGTTTCAGAACTTAAAGATATGAGAGTACAGAGTTACAGTCATTTCAAGATAGAGCTCCTAAAATCAAGAAAAATCAAGATGAGGAAGTTTGATGGCAAGGATCCGGTAAATTGGATACGTCAGATGGAGCAATATTTTGATCTACATGG